>JARJLF010002787.1:0-28925 GCA_029378395.1 Mycena leptocephala | reverse complement strand
ATACATACCTAGGGTCAGGTGTTATTCAGTGCAGGTTGAATTATCCACTTTGGGTGCGGTACGCGGCTTGCCAAAGAGCGCTAAAAAGTAGTGAACCTCTTATTCGGGTGCGATCTAAGCAGTTATGTTTCCAAAGTAGGCTCCGCAGCTGTGCGCCATGCACCAAACCCGAATTGCAATATGAAGTTGAGACTGCACTTGTTAGGCATGAAACAAGAGGAGAATAAGCGGGTAGGAGCTCATTAAAGCAGTGAAGACGAAATGGAGGAAGGGATGAAAAGCTGTAGACAACGCCAATGGTGTGAGAAAGTAAGAGCGATGGGAAGGGGCGATGCAAGGGCAAGAGTGAGCCTGTGTTGCGTTTCCACCCACACCTAGTTGTAGGATTTAGTCTCCTGGCATGGAGCCAGCCAGGGTAATCATTGTTTATTAGCGAGTTTGCGCAACAGCCATCAGAGCCATCTGATGGCTGTTTTGCGTTGCGCAAAATGGTGGCTGGTGGCTGGGAATGGGTTTGATTTCTGGCCTCAGTTTTTGATAATTCTACTTCCATTGCAAGTGTCCACATCATTCATGGATGCCAAGGTCCTTGCCCACACTGATTGCCTCAACTTTCACGAAAAAATACTTCATTTCCCCGAACCTGAAGATCCTGTGCAGTAAGGGGTTATTTATTGAGTCAGGCATGCATGAACGTTCATTTGCTCTCAATTTAGTTCATAAAACTCAGAGTCACCAGCTATCCATTAGCCACTAGCCACCAGTTTGCGCAACGCAAAACAGCCACCAGGTGGCTCGGATGGCTGCTGCGCAAACTCTCTATTGCCCTGTCTCTAGCCATGGGTGGCTAGGGCCAAAGCCATTAGACTATTGGTTATTAAAAACAATGGAAGGCAGCAACAGGAATCGAACCCAAAAAGTAAGGGTGCAGCTTACACAAAGTATAAAAGTAGCACTGTAACCAACTGAGCTAAACAGGAGTGACAACTCACTTAACTAGTAGGGATAGACCAGTGCAATCCAAAGCACAGAATAAGCATTTTCACCCACATTATGGCCTGCATAGGGCCAGGTTAGTGTTAGAGTTAGTGTTAGAGGTTAGTGGTTAGAGTTAGGGGTTAGGATGTTAGGTGTTAGGGTCCCAAGGTATAGTATTTTTCTATTGGTTAGAGGTTGGTTAGGATTGGTTGGGGTGGTTAGGGTTGGTTAGGGTTAGAATACTGCCAAAAACAGAGAATAAGCATGTAGAATAATTTCGAAGACCTAGGGCAGCTTGCCTGCCCTAGGTGTGGGTATAAGCTGTCCCAGGTAGGGTAAGGCTATCCTTACCCTACCTGGGAACAAAAAATAGCATGTATTAGCAGTATGGTCTAGTAGGTTTTGATACCTGTCTGGATATTCCTCATCAGGTAGTGGTTCAATGGTTCAATCCCTGTTACTATCATTCATTTTGCCAATAAGGACCATTAGCCTTTTACCATGGACCCAGCCATGGGCTTGGCTGGCTCCGTGGCTTTAGAAACAATTACCATGGCTAGGACCATGTACATTACACTAAATCTTACTGCTATGGCTCTTCCACCACCACTGTTGGCCCAGCTTCACCGATGATTAACCGATGACCCGTATTTATCAACAATTGGGCACTCGTATTAGACAGGTTGCTCATTTACAAGCGCATGCGCCGCTGACTCGGCATTGGGCCAGGCGCCAGCACTCCTGTTTGCTTCCATCAGTCCATCTACAACTCGCGAGGCACGAGCCCTAATATTGTTGCTACAGTTGTAGCGTCTGTCTATGAGAGACTAAGGTAGGTTTAGTCTTCTCCTACCTCCACGGCCTGAATCTGCCTTCCGTGTCCTCATCTAGGCTCCGCGTCTTTGGCGTACTACCCACCCTACTACTGCAGCATGGCGTACATATCCTTTCTTCCTCTGCTGGCCCGCGTGTCGCTCGTGTGTCGCTTGTTAGCATCCACACGCTCGGAGGCAATGCAGTTCGTCGACACTCCGGTCATTTGAGTCCGGAGAAAGTCGCCAGTCCTTTCCCTCTTATTCCTTTTCGTTCTCTTCTGGCCACTCTTTTATTTTTTTTAGTTGTACAGCAAATGCAGCGTATTCGAGGGCACGCACTCGCGTCCCCGAGCAGTTCCCGCATAAGCGAGGCCCTTGCGTTCCACACCCACTGCTCGTGCTCGCCCCCGCCGGCACAGGTGAGCGTCTCTTCTTCCTCTCATGTTTGCATGATTTCCTTTTTGGGAAGAGTGACCACACTTGCGCTCTTTCTCTTCCTCCGGCCTTCCTTCATTTTGCTTCTTTGATACGTCCCAGCCCATTTTTGACCATGGATCCCGCACCCGCTTCCTTCTCGGCGACGCCGCCTTTGATTTGGTCGACTTGCCTTTTCATCATCAGCTTCCTGACCGTTTCGCCTCCCCCTCCCACCTTCCGCTTCTCCCGCCCCTCGCGCAGAGCGCGGGCGCGATCGAGGAGGTGGAGGCGGTGGCCATGAGATGCGCGCGATGTACATCCCGTCCCTTTAACCTTTCTTTATTTCCCCTTTTACATTTCTTTCTTTAAATGGGCATCTGCCGTTTCATCCCGTTCTCTCTGAACCCCATGCAGGTTGACGCTGTCAAGACGGGGGCAGGAAAGGCCGAGATGGTGGCAGGTATGTTTTACAATGTTACTATGCTCTTCCTGGGCCTTACGCCCTGCAGCCATTTGCATTTGCATGGAGGAGACTTTTACCGAAGCTTTCACAAAGAAGAAGGCCCTCAGCGCCGCATTCGTGGCGGCTCCGGACGCCTATCTTGGGTCCCCCTCCAGCAAAATATGAACAGAAAAATCGCTGAATTATGAATTACCGCAACAGAACGACCAGGCCACCAGGCGAGCTCTTGCAGAAAGTATCATGTCATACCGTCTTCGTATGAGCATTCATCGAAATTACATTTCGTTTACGCTGAATATTATTTTCAGGTATCCATTCTCTTCAAGTTTGAAGTAGTTTCTCTTTTCTCGGTCTCAAATTTTTAGCCTGAAGTTAATTCATTTTTACATTGCTCTTGACATATATCAAGTCCAAGATAACCAGGTAATTCCAGGTGCATTCCAATCTTTACTCATCCCATCCTACCAGCGCCAATCTGAGTTGAAGTCTGAACTGGGTGAACTGCGAGCACGCGCTCGCTTTTTTCTTCATCGGCCCTGACCCGTCGCAACCTTGACGTCGACTACAATCAAGTCCTAGCTGCCGCCACGAGTCACAACCGATGCGTTACTATTATAATCCTCCTTACCTGCTTCCTGAACTTCTTTCGTAGGATCCTTCAATGATAGTTGACCGCTGCATGCTCCGATTCACCGCGCGAGAACCCGCTGGCTTTCAAAGTTCAAAATTACCTTCCTCTTAAACTAAGAATACGCCGCAAAGTCCTCTACGAATCTTCTATTCTGTGCGCCGGGTACAATAGTGGATAGTTTGCAGCAACCGCATTTTGTCCAATGACCGACGTCGACGTGGGGCTGAAAGACCACCAACTCAACAAGCGCGCAAATAATTTTGGTTGAAGCTGAAGAGATATATGGTGATCGTAGAATGAGGAGTATCGTCTATTTCCCGCAGCCCGCGACCCGACTTGGCGACCTTCCATTGATCGTGCAAAGTTGAGTCATCAAAATATGATCCGAGGCTCCGACTACTAACGATCTCTGTTCTCCGTACTCCCTCGTCGCCTGTGCTCCCACGCAGTATCAATACTTCCTCTGTCTCGCCAGTCGCCACAACCAAGGCCTACTCTCGCCGCCTAGCTAGCCACCAGCGGAGCCCTAGCCGTCTCCGAGGCCACGTCATCATCATCCCTGCACCGAATCTGCCTTCCGCGTCCTCATCTTCCGCATCGTTGGCGTACCACCCACCCTACTACTACAGCACGGCGTGCATATCCCCTCGTCCTCTGCTGGCCCGCGTGTCGCTCGTGTGTCGTTTGTTAGCTTCCACACTTGTTCCACACGCCCGGAGGTGACGCAGTCTTTGCTCGTCGACACTCCGGTGATTCAAGTCCCGGGAAAGCTGTCAGTCCTTTCCCTCTTATTTGTTTTCGTTTTCTACTGATCACCCTTTTTGTCTTTCTTAGTTGTACACCAAATGCAGCCTACTTATTCGAGGGCACGCGCGTCCCGCATAAGCCCGGACCCCTTGCGTTCCACACCGTCACTCGCGCTCGCCCCCGCCGGCACAGGTGAGCGTCTTTTCTTACCCACATTTTTCGGTCGTTTCGCTGCCTGGGGCGAAGCGCACGATTTCCTTTTTGGGAAGAGTGACCACACTTGCTCTTTCTCTTCCTCCGCCCTTCTTTCATTTTTGCCTCCTTGTATTTTGTCTACCCGCGTTTCTCGTATGTAACGTACATACAGTTTATGTTCCTGCAGCTAGCTTTCACTTCCATCCGTCATTGACTCGGAATCCCATGCTCATCGGTTTTTTTTATTTAGGCGGGGGGATCCACCATCGTCCCGGATTTTTCCTTTTTCTGTCCGATGACAATTGATGCGCCGGCTGGGATCCCGCTGATTTTCACCGAAAGAACAAGCTTAAGACCGAGCCTCCAGCTAGAGTTAACCACTGCTCGAGTAAAGGGTGTTTTCTCAACGCTTCGCGTATCCGAATTACTGTACACCAAAACTACGTCCTATGTACTCAATCACTGGGATTCTGAGAAACAGAAACAGAAATCGGCGTTGCTCCCTCAGGCCTACGTATTCGATCCCGTTCCATCTGGCTTTCTCCATTCAACTTTCGGTCGCGTTTTGGTTTTGGTTTTGGGAAAAGAACTTCTTTCCCAAGATCCCAGCTCTTCCCATCCGACGTTGGCTTGCTGGGATTCTGGGGTTTCCTGTCTCTGACGCGGTCCTGTACGTGTATGTGTTGGCGCCGCTTTGCAGCACATCGATGCCTGCATGTCTGTCTGTCGCCGCGGGATTCTAAGCTCGGCGAGAATTCCTCCACCCTTAATAATCACAGCGCTTCATCTCATCTACCAGACTCCAACAGACATCAACCGCGTGCACAGACCTTCCGGTACCTCTCCTCCCGGGCCTGCCCTTCTACCCCTTTCGGCAGATCTCAGGCAACTGCACTAGTACTGTCCCGGATTGGATTGGATGTATTCCTCGATCTTGCCTCACTGGCGAGTATTAAACCCTTCCCAGTTGTTCAAGATCGAGGTACGTAGGTACTTCTACATTCAGTTCGTTCTCTCTGGAAATCGACCGGAAATCCTGTAGCGCCAAAATCAATATTCCTTAAAACTTCTGTGCAGTTGCCGCAAGGATCATTTGTTTCATCGGCGATTCACGTTCCGGCCAAGTGCTAGTACTACTGCGCCCTTGCGGTTCGATTTCTGACTGGACATAACGTTGTTAAGGTCACGGGCTTCGGTTCCCATTCGTACCTTGGGTTGAAAAGAGTTGTCAGTAAACTCTAGGCCGATTTGCACGCCTTTATTGAACAGCACTTATTGAGATTCAATATTCAGAGAAGATATTTGGGATTCGGACAATTTGAGTACGAGGAGTTTTATTCACGTGGATTGCAACTTATTGAGTGGATGAGGATCGTGCTTCCCAAGGATAACATTCATCGGACGGGGAGATCGTGGTCATGGGTAACATGCGGGTGTCTATCACCACATCCGGTCGTACAACCACGATAGTGTGAGGAATAAAATCAATATCCACTGGACGTTCATCAGAAATCCGAAGGTCCGCGAGATCGGCATCTCCTATGTAGACCGTGCAGTGCGGGTTCTTCGGTTTCAGTCGTTGGGTCGTGGACTGGGAAATCTCAGGATCCGGCTCTGAATCATGTTCAATTGCACTTACTATGATTCCCGTGGTCCGTGTCTGTGGTCGCTGGGTTTTGATCATCTTCTATTGAATAGGAATCCTCCTCGTCCACTTGTAGTACACATGTATCAGTTCAAGAAATCTAGAAGGAGTCGCTTAAGCATGACTTACCGTGGGCAAATGGAGGTCCATCGCACGGGATAATTGGTAAAGTGGGTAACCCAGATGCTCGGCAACGTCTTGGCTGTCTGGATCAAAACCTTTGATTTGGTGGAACTGACGCAGTCCAGCATAAACGTCGGCATCCCACCTGCTTCCATGAATGGTTGTGTAGGGCTGAATGGAGGGAAATCCGAGCTCGCTCGCTTCCTCCGGACTTAGACGTGCCACGCCCGACGGATCGAGGGACCAATAGGCCAAACAGTCTGGCAATCTGAATGATGATGGTCCAGTTCGGAGATGTTCCTCTGGGCAAACAAATAGATAGCCTCTCGGCGGTCTTCTGTCTTCTGTAGCCTCCGAGATTACCACACTGAGACTGACGCTTTCTATAAGCACTGGTTGAAGAAATTACTCATAAAATAATACCAACAATGATTTCAGGCACCATAATCCTCGAAATCGGAAGTAATCCCGACGCGGCTGAAAATGTGATTCGCCTGACAGAGCCAGGACTCGGATTATTGTTCCATACGCAGGGTGATTCTTCTATCTGATAGGTGACAAGACTCGAAACTTCGAAATTGAACCAGTTAGACAGATCACCAAGCAGGTCAAATGAAATATCGATACCGGGTCCAGCCATTGTCTGTGACATTTCCTTGCACCTCTGGATGCCCCCAACGGTGAGCAGGCTCCCAACGGGGCAGCGGATCATCATGTTCGTCGAGCATAAAGCTCGGGCGGCTCGTTGAGGAGAATGCCGGGCTCATAAACTACCGCTCCAAGATGAGATGTTACCGCCCGCGGAATGAGGAAATCCATCCATCGGGTAGATCCCAGTAACATATCGCGTGAAACTGCTCTAGTGTCAGAGAATCGATGAGCATGGTCTCCAGGTGTGGTACAGTGGGGAAAATGTGTCCTTGGGCAGGGCTCGGGGGTTCCCCCCCGAGCGTAATACATGTTTTGTTCTCGATGCCGTTGGGTACGAGATCCGCGCAGAGCCGGCCAGTCGACCGACGTATCCAAAGTGTGGAGAAGTGCTGCAGCTAAATTAAATCCATTCATTCATGAGAAAATCGGGCATGCACATCACCGAACTCACCGGCCACATACGAAATGTGGACCAGAATTAATTATCTGCCTCCTGCGAGAGCGCATTAATGAGAATAATGGACCACAGCTTCGAATCCTCTTACGTTGTACTCCGAGGCCTTCAGTCAAATCAATATTCCGCAAAAAATTAACATTACGGATGCACATACCCAACAGGCCAGGATATAGACGGTCACGATAGGTGAATGTTGATGGCTCCAAGAAATGTTCCAACGGTACCAAATCTCAATCGAGTGGCAAGCTCAAGAATGATATTTTACAGTAATCGTAGGACTCACCACCATGGAATAAGGTCGCGTGCATGCTGCCTGAACTTGCTGCTCCATAAAGCTGAACCAGATTTGGATGGCTGAATCTACCATTTAGCCGCCCTGTGAGCAGCGAAGGTATTGAATGACACTCGCCGAGCCGACATATATGTAGCCATGTCCTGGCGCCACTCCTATCGAGGTTAATCAGATGGCGTATCATGAGAAAACCAGGGTGAACAGCAACATACCTCTTCGGCGCCGGGCCCCTGGTACATGGCCACCGTGGTCTGTGTTTCTCTGCCATCGACTCTGGCAGAGTAAACACGACGAACAGAAGGTCGCTTGGCATGCCGACAACCGACGACGACCGATCCCCTGTCTAAGCGAATCTCATGCTGGAGGTCGATGTCCCCCAGCGGGATCATTCGGAAGTCTATAAAGCAATGTAGGCTCTTCGCAAGATGCGGCGAAAAAGAAATACCGAGAGGCATCCTTGGAGTAGTGTAGTGATTCGTGACATTATTGAAAGTGCCACCGGACACGGTGAAGTCCTGCGCGCCATAAAAAAAGACCCCGCCATGGCTAGATTACGCGCCGATAAAACATCAGCCCGCCCAGAACGAGAGAAAAACTCACTGGGCAGACCCTAATCTCGGCTCCAGATGTTAGGGCGGTGCGGTAGGATCAGCGGACCGAAAATCCGAGGCACAAAATGATGAGAAATCAGCCGCAAGATCACCGCCCTAACATCTGGTGCAGTTTGATCGTAAATACTGCGTTCATGTCACGCTTGTACCAAAATATTTCTTTCTCCTCCATCCTTTATCCTATCGGCCTGAAAGTCAATATATATGCTCTTAATACATTCTAAAACATGCTGGACCCCTTGAACACATTTTCCCTGATATTATTGGGGATCCAATGATGCACACATTTTGCAGGCAATTCAGGTGAATTGGGACCAAGGAAACTGCCCTATCCCTTATTTTATAACGTGGATACACTTCAACTGATTCAATAGGGTAAACTCTGTGTTTCCAGGGGATACCGTCTGTTTCTGAACAACCTTCAAGATTGATGCCTGCTCAACACGGAGTTCTGCACATATTCAAAGCGCGTTTTTTGAGTCCAGATAAATCCATATCATGCACTCCAATCGTGCAATGATACTTAACTTGTATAAACACGATTTCCGCCCTTCAGTAGCATGTTGTGCCCATGTTTTCCGAATTTTGACCCAAAAACAAGGGTTTTAGGCCTCTGACTTCCACCCCAATAAAATTCCACCGCATCAAAGGGAGTAGTATTGTGTGCTGGAGGTTGTGAGTCCAAAATGTGTATTATTTGGGGCCTCAGTGACTTAAAAAGAACAAAAGTACTCGAGAATTTCGGATGTGACTTGCGTGACTGATGTCACTGAGCGCATTTTACGGTCAAAGTACACCAGACGTTATAGGGCAGTGCTCCCCCATCAAACTTTCATCAAATTCTGCCTCGACAACATCTGCACATTATATCCCCGTTAGGATGCCTGCCCGCGAGCGCAGCGAGCGACTGCCCTATAACGTCTGGGAACGAGACTAGGCAGACCCAGGATTGTTGGCGGCTGAGCCAGAGGTGAACTGCTCATCCACGTGGTGGCCATTTTCCATGGGTGGTGGGGAAAGAGAAAGAGATGTCAAGCGCCAGAATGTCGTTATCCCATGTCTATAGCTGTGGTACCGCCACTGGTACGAATCCAAAACAGGGCATCGGCCTCGGCAAATTCGGCTGATGTCGGCATAGGCATAAGCGACCACTAGGCGGGGAAACGGCAATCACAGCGCTTAGCTACACGCTTACTATATTGTCACCCATGCTCATGTCCAACCTTGTGTCCGACTCATGTCGGCCGGCTATTCTATGATGGTCTTGCGTCTCCAACCCTCGTCGATCGCTCCTCTTTCTATTTGCCTCATTCCACTAGCAGGCTTGTAGTGGACGCACATAGGATTACATCACTCCCATCAATCCTTCCTCTGTCTTGCCTCGACCATGGGCGACCCTCCGCCCTAGCCACCCACACCGTACTAACCTGCTGTGCATTCCAAATTTTGGATCCAAATAAATAGAACAAAGATACGCTATGCTTTTATAGCACCGAATTGTAGCTCTCTAGACTGCACGACCCGACCGGTTTCCTTACAACAGCCCCTACGGATTAATTGTATCTGCTCGCAACAACCTAAATACTTCTTCCCGGTGTACCAGCCGTCGTTGCATACTCTTATTCGCATATCTCATTCCACACTGCATCCATCATTACCTGGCGACTTGCTACCAGTCGCGCATCTTTGATCTCATCTAGCCAATAGTCTCTCCTAGACAACACTACAACACAAGCAACCTCGTACCTCGGCTGTTAAGTCTTTACTTACCCGGTTCCCATCAGTGAGAATCTTATTACATAATCACAACCATTGAAAAAATGTTCGACGAGACTCACCTCTTTATTCATACAAGATTACATAGAACTGATTGCCTATCTTCCATCATTTTGATTCATTGGCCCGTTTAGCTTGCCCCAAAATGCGTCTGACTGCATACCCCACCCGCCGCACCCTTTCGCAACTCGCACCCACCTGAAAATGGTCTATCCTTCCTGCGTCAAACCATTCAAAAAAATTATCGGCTAGTCACAGCCTCGTTCTGCCCATCTCAACTTCGCGCATCGTCGACGCCCCAATCCCCCTTCGAGCCTCGTTCTACGGCGAACTCATCAGCAGCCCAGACGACCCGCTCTCAATGCTCAGTTCGTTAATCCCCCACGCATCCGAACCTCTCCCTGGATCACTTGACAGAATCCAGTCGGACTGACTGCCTGCAAACATCATCTGACTGTTCGAACAGTCATCCGACTGCAGCCTACACTTGAACTGACTGCAAGTCACACTCACCCCGAACTGTATTTCCCATTTTACACTCAGTGTGAGTGTCCCATGGCAGTCGGTTCGAGTGTCCCGTGGCAGTCGGGTCAAGGGCTTCCTTGCACTTGATTTGACTGCGGTATATCCTTCCATTGCGTGCAGGAAAACACATATATTAACCACTATATTAATTACATGCTCAACGTATCTAAAACCACCCCGATACAAAAGCCACCCTCAAGTCGTCTGTCCCGAGGTCCAAGGTGAGCAGCGGATCGAATGTAGGTAAAAAAATGTCCACGTACTCTATTGGTGTTCGAATCAATTGACGATGTAATGAACGTATCTGTAAAGCAAGTCAATCATCAATTGTCAGCGCTGAAGAAAATATAGGCTTTGAGAAATACCGGCAAACACAAAAAAAAATGTGCATCGTGAACGCCAACGCATGAAAACCACGAGTAAGAAGAGCGTAGGAGAAAAAAAATAAAGCCCATACCCAATGTACTGCACGGAACAAGCCCCTGAAAAAAAAAAATTCAGGCGCGAGTTTGAAGAGATCCGACTAAGTCAACGACCGTTCGGTGAAACTTGGGTGCCCATGATAATGGCTATCAGTCCGAAAAGTCGCTCGCGTCAACCTACATTCGCACTAAATGGTCGGCAGCACCTTGTATCATAGGTATTGGACTTTACCTCAACAGTCTCAAATAGGGCACTTTGAAGCGGTTGATGCACTCGTGCCGCCCGGTCTTCCTGGCTTGGCCTCTGTGTCAACGTCCGGAAGACCCACACAAATAGATCAGCTTGCATCTCGTTGATATGGGCAGAAGAGAAATATATGATAGAGATAGAGGAACGAAGACGAAAGAGGGTAGAGCAGAGGGAGCGATCGGCGGGACAACGAGGACGACGGAGAGCGGAGCGGGACGAAGAGTAAGGGAATGGCAGAAAGTAACGAGCGCTAATATAGCCACGATTCCCAAAGAGGAAATCGAGGCCTCGGCTCGGAAAAATGGACGGAAAAGAAACAAGAGAAAGGAAAGCAAGGAGGGGACACCAAAATGAGGAAGGCGGGAGGAAAGGGGAAGGAGGACGAGAACAGCAAAGGAAAAGACAAGAAAATGACATACCTGGACGAGCGCCAGCGGAGAAGAAGCAAGAGGACTGTGTTTGGGGGAACGCCCTGGAGGCGGACGCGAGTGCGTGCGCTTTGTTGCATATCTATTAAAGTGAAAGATCAGTAAAAGAACACATACGACATAGGAGAAAACACCACTTTCGCGGACTCAGGCACTCGTATCCGTGGTGCAACAACTGAAACACCTCCTCCGTACACGATCACTCAACTTCATCGCCGCGTCGTCCGTGTGCATGACCGGGAGGGACGGCGCCATTGGGGTGCTGAGGATGGTGCCGGGGAGGATACTGCACGTACCCGCCGTGCGCAATGGGGAACGGCTGGGGAGCGTACTGCGTGCGGAGGGGTTGCCCGTCGTAGCCGCGGTGTGTGTGCGGGGGGTGGTGCGCGGGTAGCCGCCCTAGTAGCTGCGCGCAAGGTTGATGCAGCGCAGTGGTGCTGTGGGCGGCAGAATGGGACCGTGGGCAGAGGCGGAGTGCGGGGGGGCAGAGGGGCGGAGTGGAACGGCGGAGTGGTCCAGAGAGGAGGCGGCTGACGGTAAGGGGAGCCGGAGTGGGTGAAGGGAGGCGGGGACGCGCGGCATTCATATGGAGAGCGGTGTCTACTCGAGCTTGGGGGACGCGGCATAGGCAGAGGCAGGTGAGGACGGACGCAAGGACCCTCAAACTTTGAAGTTAATGCAGGAACGGAGGTGATGTGGTGCGATAGGGTGGGGAAAAACTATCTGAAGGGCAGAGAGGCATATGGGGGTTGCACACACAATGGTTGCCGCACCGCAGAGACCTGACTCGCGCGCAATCTAGCCCCAGCCGTTCTTGATCCCGAAGTTTTCGATGCATTCAGGGTGTAGTTGGTATTGATCTAAGTCTGTGGTTCAGATTTCAAGGTCCTAGATAGAGGGATTATGAATTTACGCGTCCTTGTTGGCGAAAATCGCGAAAATCACGTATTTCGGCGTTGAAAGGTCTATTTCGGCCACTGGTGATCTGGAAATCGGGGAGAACGTGTTGTGCAATCAATTAGACCGATCGAGGATCGAATAATTCGAGAAAACGCGGGGACGCGCACGGAGAGAGGCGGAAGGTAGTGGGAGGAAGAGAGAAGCGGAGTTTGAAATTGCGGCTTGTGAATAAAATATGAACAAACAACCATCGAGACTGAACAAATTCCATCGCATTCTTTCCAATCCACATCGAGTTTTAACATAAATATATACACATAATATCCATTACAACCCTTTTGGTTTCACTGAAGCCATGGACTCACGTTAACTTGGACCCACGGTTAAATTTTGTATAAGTACTAGACGTAAAAATTTAATCGAGCAGTGCAGGATAGTTCACGGCTTCTTGAAATGGTCACACGGTATTGCCTACCTGAGGCTTGGGTTCTTTCTGGTGGCCTACAGCCTTTTTCTTGTCTTGGATGCCCCCGGTCGAGTTTCACAGGGGTTAAATATTTTTAAGTTGAAGCTACTCACCAGAGCACAGCCATGAATAATTCCTCGATGACAGGCGTCGGAGGTGAAATTAGATGCAGATAATCAATTTTACAGATCTGAGCACCATTAATATCGAATGGCTTACCTCGGTGGTGCATCCTTTTTGCGGCTGCACCCAGAAGGGCGGTATTTGAACGGGTGTCGGTGTCGTCTTGACGGAGTAAGGGCTCTCGACGACCTCCTTTCTCTTTAAAGATAAACTGCTTGCATATTCTGTTGATGAACTGGAGCGTTTCATCTTCGTTGTCTTCGGCATTGAAGCTCTCCGAGGTCACGTCTTTAAAGACGGCGCTATTCAAGCCAGAAAATCGTGAGTCAGCGACCAAAGAGATGAGAATGAAGCCGCATCAGCCTTTGATGCATAGTCGTGAAATGGTCGTCTGCAGTGGTCAGGTCCAGCGGGTCCTTGTCGTTCTTGGCGATCGATTGCAAGTCTGAATTAATCTTTCTCACTTCACAAGAAAACTTAGGTACATCCAAATGGGAGGGTAAGAAACTCACCATTTGCTTCGGATAGCTTCAGGAAATTTGCCCTTGTTGTTTGATTCGATGAGATTGAGTATCGTTGATTGCGAGAAGAGCTTTTCCAACTTCGGGTGATCCTGAAAGAGCTCAAAAATATCCTCTGATTGCAGCAAACCCATGCCTGTGGGATGCGAGACCGATCGTGCCTTGAAGTTCCAAGCATAGTAAGCCTTCCAGATTTCGAGCTCGACAGACTAATGCTAGGTGCATCGGGTCCCTTGCCAGTTCCGAGCATCCTGAAGATGGTCGAAGTCATTCCAAGTCTGAATCTCGAAATCCTCTGGGATCAATAAACTCGGAATAACGTGAATTTCCAGATGCCAGTACTCGTTTGCCAATTCCTCAACATCTACGTCGTGAAGTGGCTTTGTTGCGACACTGATTAGCTCGAATCGGCATTATATCTGTCGATATCTTGAGCGGAAAAAGAAAAAAAAAAGCTCAGGGGACGTTCCTGTTCTCGAGAATTTGGAGTGCATTCTGGGGAAATCAACATCAAATGGCGCAGTAAGTTACTAGTAGCTGTCAGCCGCAAGGTAACCGTAAGTTGCGTAAACTCCGAGTTGACTGCGATTCGCGGCGGTGTAAGATTGCAACTGTAAGTGAATTTGCTGTAAAGACCAGCAGCAGCTTCGCCGGAAGCATACTACGGCGGTTCCGATAGAGAGAACTGAGGCAAGAAAAGATCTTACACAAGCCGTACGGAAGAAGTCGATTGAAGCGTCGTTTGGATGTAGAAAGCCAAAGAGAAGGTGGTTTGGCATAGCCGAAGTGACGATGACTTCCGCTTCAAGCAAGGACAAACTAAGCCCAAATTTGAATGTCCAGGGCGTCAATTAAACACTAGGAAGGCTGGGGAGGCAAATTAAAAAAA
This sequence comes from Mycena leptocephala, assembly GCA_029378395.1. Lineage (NCBI taxonomy): Eukaryota > Fungi > Basidiomycota > Agaricomycetes > Agaricales > Mycenaceae > Mycena > Mycena leptocephala. The sequence continues at coordinate 14,600 of JARJLF010002787.1, read as the reverse complement.
TACTTGGGGAAACAGTCAGATTGACTGCCCTCTGGCCAACTGCTTGGCTTGCAGTCGGTCCGAGTGCGTCGGGGGATCAACCAACTGCGACACTCTCACTCTCAGACTCACTAAGAAAAACCACCGAGTTGCGACACTGTCAGCTAAAAATAGCGACAGTGTCGCAAGTCATCCAGTCTATAATGTTCTGTATTAGCCAAAACATACAATTATCAAGCAGTTGCACGCCCTAACTGCGGGTACAAATATGTTGTGCTGGGTTAGAGTCCGGGTTAGTGGTTGGTGGTTAGAGTCTGGGTTAGTGGTTGGTGGTTAGAGTTTGGGTTAGAGGTTAGAGGTTAGGTTGGTTAGTGTCTGGGTTCATGGATATATTTGCCTCGGAGGTTAGGGTTAGAAAAATTGAATCCAGCTGAGTCCCCAGGCAATGAATGTAGAAGAAATGGTCTATAATTAGTCTGCCACCAGCCCATCAGAGTGTCGCAACTTGTCACAGTGTCGCAACTAACAAGAAATCAACTGGGAGTCTGAGAATGAGAGTGTCGCAGTTGACACATCCCCAGTGCGTCGAGTTGCAGTCGATCTTGATGCAGTCGGATCAAATGCCTAAAAAGCGATCAAATGCCATGACACTTGATCCGACTGCCAACTCTGTCCACAGTGGAGTGGGCTAGATCCCGCGTACATCACCGCAAACGACCGCACGATCTTCTACCCCCCAGACCCCACCGCGTTTTCGCCGCGCATGCTCATGTTCGACGGATTTACAAAGGACGTCGGATCTGTATCGGGGCCCGCGCAGATCCCCACATCGTCGGTCACGGCGGAGCACTACACCGGCGCTGTGGCGAAGGTCGTAGGCTCAGAGGACCAGCAGTGCACAGCTGGTCGGTGTGCGGACGTCACGGCGCTGACCGCGGCAGAACGCGTCGTGTGGCCCGCTGCAAAAAGCTTTGAAGTTGTGGTGTCCCAGGGAAGCGGCCATGACATGAGTCTCGACTTTCACGCGGAAGAGGCCTTCCGCATCATTTTTTCCCTTGTCGACAAATTTTCTCGTTAAATATCGTGTGTACAATTTCATTCCCATTGGTGATCCCATTCATGTTTGTCCATTTGATCTCATTCATTGAGATGCTTGTCTACCAACTCGTCTTGTTCAAATAAAACTCAGACTCAAATATTGAGGGCTGGGATTGGATCTATAAGTATATGAACGAGTGTCGAGTGCGTGCATGGTGCGAGAAGATGTTCATATTCGAATTACGGATTGCGCAGAGAATGTAATATTTTCAACTGGAAAACATAGTGTGGTCACTACGAGCAGAACTCCACGGTCTCTTGTTGCTCGCAGTATCACGGCGCGGGGCCGCTCGGCTCCACGTAGGAGTACGCGTACGAACTGGGGCACGCATCTTCGAAGTGGTTGTAGTACGCGACGCTGGATTTGGGGCACCTTGCGAGACCGTTGAAAGTACCGCAACAATTCAACTCTAACCCTCCCTTGGTTGGAATCTGCACAGAATTCAAACACACGCCAAGAATACGAGACGACCTAGTGGAGAAGGGAAGCGCGCCCGGCGGGTTTTTATGGCGTGCGATCAAACATTTTGCGGCGGGACGCCCTAGGTCGACTTCAGACCAAGTCCTAATCGCGTTCTTCCTTTCCATTTCTTTCTCACCAACTCATGTACTGTATTTTTTCGTTCAATTCGACAGGGGGTGTGACCCGTGACACGTTGAACCAATTCGACAATTCGACAGGTCCGAAAATTGCCGTGACAAAACGGCAAATTTCGACAGCCCGAGCGCAAATTTTGGCCAAAAACACCTTTCTAGATGTATCATGGGGGCTGTCACGCTGAACAAATTCGACGGAGGCCCCGGTGACCCGTGACAACGACCAAAGTTCATATTCGACAGGCACCCCAGTGACGCGTGACTGTCGAATTGAACGAAAAAATACAGTACCTCGCGAGCATGGGTCGGGCCGTACACCCGCTGCGTCTTACGAGCGGGCCAGTTTGGAGCCCTATCCTTCCATCACTGGGCTGTAAGCTTGCCGTTGACTCATGCTGACAGGACGACAGGACCTGCGGCTGGGAAACGGGTTCCCTATAAGTACAGATTGAAACTATTTCAACAACTGCCCCCGCTTCAGAACAAAGTTCCTGGGTAAACCTAGCCTGCGGTGAGCAGCTCATTGTCATGGGTGCCGCAGTTGCCGCTTAGTTTACGGAACCAGATTCAGTGTTGGCCCTAAGGGTTAAGGCCTTAATTAGATTAAGGCTTATTAAGGCCTTAACATAAGCCTTAAGGGTCAGGCCGCCAGCACGTTAAGGCTTAAGGTTACGGGCCGGTAGTGGCCCGGATCGGCAACACTGATTGCCGCTCCGAACTTTGCCCTCTGCCAGGTTCTCCAACCTGCCATGGTGTAGGATTTTTTTCAACAAAGGAGCCAAGGGGCCACCGGGATATCCATTGTGACCAAAAGAAATCATAAAGGAATGCCAGCACCTATGACACTGCGTACTAAGTAGATTGGCAGGAAGGAGGGCAGTCTCTCCTAGATGGTCAGGCCAGGCCAGATTCAGGCACACTTGATTTTCTGATGGGTTGATACCGTGAAATGGCTTACTATTCTAATGCATGTCCTATACAAGGCTTTTGGGCAAAAAATTAAGCGTAGGAAATTATTTCCCAAAATGGAAATAAGGCCTTAACCCTGCCCTTAAGATTAAGGCTTAACCCTTAATAACCCTTAAGGGTCCCTCAGGTGGGTTCTTAAGCCTTAATTGCCAACACTGACCAGATTACCAATGCTACCAATGCTGGAAGCGCAATGTCATCACACCTTCAAAAATTCCCCTGCGGCCCGTTTTCAACAATGGTTTTCGAGTTCCAATACTCCCGCAGATGGCGCATCAAACCTCGTGTACCAAACCTCGAATTCGTCTCTTGTGTCGAGGTAAGTGGAACTGTCTTCACGATTTCCCCCGGACTCCCATAACCCGTGGTGGTCTTCCGAAGTAACGGCAACTTCTTGGAAGCCGCCAGTCAGTGGTACGTCACGCGGTGTCTTCCGCTTCACCACAGTATAAATATGCAGCCTCCCACCGAGGGAGCATCATTTCACATATGCTACTGCACGCTCTTTCAGTGCTGGTCCAACTCAGCATCTACGCTCGAGCCGGCGCCGTAGATGTATCTTGCAGGTGTTCATCAGTCATTATCCCGGTCCACGTCGATGTCCTCGTCCCGAAAGACCCGACGGATAAATTCGGGGGTCTCAAAAGCAATTTTACCAGTCTACGCCGTGTCGACGAGACGTACAACATCTACGGTGTTTTCTGTCAGCCGAACATTGTGGCGGCACAAGATGCAGGTGCGTTGAAATCCCTGGATCGGGCTCAATGCCGGTTCTAATTTTGGTCTCAGATGTATTGCAACTCCTTGTGCACGGATTCTCGTATACACTGCGTTCCGGCCCCCACTGGACAGACCTCCGTCCCCCCTCGTCCAGCTGTGGCTACATCTGTCTACCCCCTGCCAAACTCTGTCTATGGGGGTAGACAGAGGATTGTAGACACATGTCTGTCCCCGCTCGTCCAGCTGTGGCTATATGTGTCTATGTCATGTAGACACAGTCCGGCTTGCTGTGGCTATGTCTGTCTACGCCCGTAGACACATCTTGCCGCCAATACCCGAATTTTTTTTAAAAAGAAAATTTGTCGGTCTGCCTCTGGCTACCTCTGTCAGCCCTCTGTCCAGGTCGGTCTATATCGGTCAACTCAGAGAGACAGATGTAACTGCTCAGTTACTGAGGTAGACGTACCATGTCCATGTAGTGTAGCCATACATAGCCACATGTAGCCAGACTGCCTTGTCTAGGGCTCTGTCTATGCACATAGCCAGACCCTCTGTCCATTGGGGGTCGGAACGCAGTGATACAGGCCAATATTGGTCGCCTCCCATTGAGGAGTTCAGAAATTATTCCTACGCGGCATTCTCCTGCGAGCGCGGCGTGGCCTCGTTTGCCATTGATTCCTTGGGCGCCGGGTTGAGCTCGCGTCCAGCAAATGCGTCCGACGTGCAGCACCCCACAAGTGCCGGCACCCTTTCACAACTCGCACGCCACCTCAAAACGGGGTCCATCCTCCCGGGTGTCGAACCATTCAACAAGATCATCGGCGTAGGCACAGCCTCGGCTCGTACCTTCTCAACTTCGGCGCGATCGTCGACGGTGCTCAATCCCCCTTCGACGGCCTCGTTCTGACGGGGGGACTCATCCTCAGCCCAAATGCCCCGCCCATCGGTGGTTCAGGGTTGTTCGTTCCCGCACGCGACTCCGAACCGCTCCGTTGGAGTTCGCTAGATCCCGCGTACATCACCGCAAACGACCGCACGATCTTCTACCCCGCGGACCCCACCGCATTTTCGTCGCGCATGCTCATGTTCGACGGTTTCACAAAGGACGTCGGGTCTGTATCGGGGCCCGCGCAGTCTTTCGCGTCGTCGGTCACGGTGGAGCACTACACCGGCGCTGTGGCGAAGGTCGTAGGCTCAGAGGACCAGCAGTGCACAGCTAGTCGGTGTGCGGACGTCGCGGCGCTGACCGCGGCGGAACATGTTGTATGGCCCGCTGCAAAGAGCTTTGAGGTTGTGGTGTCCCCGGGAAGCGGCCATGACATGAATCTCGACTTTCACGCGACAGACGCTTTCCGTATCATTTTTTCCCTTGTCGACAAGATTTCTCGTTAAATATCGGTTGTGGTTCAAAATTTTCAATGATCCCTCTTCATGTTCGTTCTCTTGATCTTATCGAGTGAATGGCAGTGGAATATTTGGCTACCATTTTGTCTTATTCAAATGAAACTGGGACTCAAACATTGAGGGCTGGGATTGGATCTACAAATATTAATTATGAACGAGCCGTACTGTATGAGAAGACGGAAATGTTCGAATCACGCATTTTCCCGGATGATATACAATGTTCAACCGGAGAGTGAGAGGTCCCTACGGACAGAACTCGACGGTGTAGTCGGCGCCCTTGCTGGAGTCGCAGTACGAAACGCGCTGCCGCTGGGTTCTTTAGCATGTTCACTGAGTTTTTCAAGGTACTTCGAGGAAGTCTCGTCTCCTACGACTGAACGAGATCATTGTCATTATAATGTTGGATGTAAATGATCAGGGGAGCTCGAAATGCAACCACGGACCAGTAATATAGAATCCATTGTTTGAGCTGAGTTTAAATGAGACCGGACCTCAGAGGGTGCAGAAATGTTCTTCAAGTCGTTCTAAACCAGTCACATGATTCAGAACATCCTAGAAATCACAGAATGTGAAGTGTGCAGGTCGAGAATAGTTTCCAGGCTGAACTGATGCCATCACTTGGCCGCCCTTGGCCCAGAATTTGCACGCAGAGAAGGCGTGCTTGCACCTGAACTGTGATGGATATCAGTGTATTAATATTTTATGACTTACCTCTCTCTATTTACGATCTTTATGAGCCTCCATGCACTCTCCATTCCTTATTTAGGCCACACAGCTTCAACCGGCACCATACTATTTATTTTCTCACGGTTCAACACAGCCTTGTGACTCAGTTCCGCACTTCCAGTGCTTTTGCAGTGCAATTGGAGTCATTTGAATGTGTGTGAGTCATTCTGTTATGACTCAGTCAATAGTCGGTAGTATATAAGAGGAGTGTCTCCCTCTGTAGACAACAAATCTTACCGTGCCAATCCATCTACCTCTGACATCCACATCTGTGTGATCTTTTAGTTGAGCAGCTAGCTCACGATTTAACCACCATCTACTTTTACTGTAACGCTTGCAGTTCAACTGGATATTATCTACTTCTGCTGTAACGTGCTAGACCTTGCAGTACAATTGGATTCCCTCTACTTCCGCTGTAACGTTGCTAGAACCTTGCAGTGCAATTAGATTCCCTCTACTTTGCTGTAATTTTGCTAGACTTTGCAGTACAATAGAGTTTATTATCTATCTTTGCTCTCAGGTTGCTAGACTTGGAGTAAAACTTAGATTTACGGTCCTGAATTTGGTGAAGCTATCATTCAAGTTCTAACGTCTCGGTGAATTTCGGTTGACTGATTATATAAGGGTTCCTGAACTCAAATATATTCATTCTTGGGGTATTACATTCGTGCAATACTAATCGCTCACTCCTACACGTGTTACGTTTACTGCTAGTAACTCGCGTAGACCCCGTTTCCTTCACATGAGCGTGCTATGTCAAGCCAGTATTTTTACGGTTGGTTCAGCTTCAGACCGACTCTAAGCGTTCTGTACAGAGTTTTCTCCGCCTCCCCGCGACGCTGGGAATAACACCCAATAGCGAAATGAATCGCACCTGGAATCATTTCAGCGAGAGGGAGAGTAGAATTGCGACAGGAAATCCTGATTCAAATCCAGGCTGGGTCAAAGTTTTTTGGCATGCACAGCTCCGACGCAAGATATAGTATAGTCATGATTCAACTCGTGCGTCGCTTCACTAGTGTGTCGACTGGAGCTCGCCGTTGTTAGATTTAATCCCAGCGGGGCTTAGGTTGGCGAGCGCAGGCAGAAGAAGATCAACAAGCAAAGTACAGAATACGTTTGTCCTGCTAGTACATGACGGTACGGAGGCAAACGGATAACGTACATCGGCGGAAACTCGTGGAAATCTTACGTAAGTCTGGGTCGTTCGCCGAACACGCCGAGCTTCGTGCTGCTCGCACACAACTGAACTGCAGACCCAAATAATTCCAACAGCTGTCGTATATGAAGCCAGCCGCATGCTGGGTGTTCACCTGCGGGAGATCAGTTAGCAATTGTTAATCCAGTTTGTGAGCGAGCAATAGAACCAACAACTGAGGTAACTGAAAAAGCGGCGGACTCACGTATTTTGGTGAGAGATCCGACGGGCGGCCTGTTGGAGAGTGTAATAACCACTCGACTACTCGCGCGAGTAGTCGAGTGGTTATTACACTCTCCAACAAAATATGGAACCCCTATCTTTGGTACTATTTGTACAACTTGATGGGTATTGAATATCCCCCGGCTTGGTTCTGCCGAGTATCGCGCGGTGTCATGGGGCCCTCCGGCCTTTCGGTGCTCAGTCCCGGATTTATGTCCTCCACCTACGGGGCTCGATCCGGCGGCGCCAGCCAACCCATTAGATAAGGGTTCCATATTTTGTTGGAGAGTGTAATAACCACTCGACTACTCGCGCGAGTAGTCGAGTGGTTATTACACTCTCCAACACGGCCGACACCAATCTGGCGCATCTCAACCAGCATCATGATGTCGTCGTTTAAATTCTGGATCATTTTCTCGACGCCCGCCTGGCCCATGGTCAATGCGAACTGCACCCTGAAAACCTGCACATCAGTAAAATACACAGTGAGAATATAAAGACGCGCACGGACGCCCCAACCCCACAAGCCCACACCCAAACGCAGGGCTTCAGCACGTGGTTCGTCGAGTACATCCCGCCATCCGCAAATATCGGTATCTCTCTCGTCAGATGTGGCGCGTACTTGTTGATCTCCAAGAGCACTTGCAGCGGCGCGGGTGCGCCATCGAGCTGGCGCCCACCGCGATTTGAGAGGTATACGCCCGCGAGGCCCATCTTGTGCGCCAATAGGGCATCTTCAACAGAGAGGATGCCCTCGGGGACGACAGGCAGGGCTTGCGTGTATTTGAGCCACGCGAAGTCCGCCCAGGTGATCTTGTTGTCTTGCACATTTCCGGCTGGGAGGGCACAGTTTAGACCGGGGAAGGGTGCATTACGTGGGGATGGGAAAGGACTCACTCGGGGTATCACCGCCTGCGCGCCAGTCGCGCGATTTGGCATCTGCAGCCATTTATGCACTCGCGCATGAGAGTTCCCGTGGGATTGGAGCAATGGTAAAGTTCCACATCATGGCTGTCGCAGGTTCTGTCAAGCTGCCAGTGTAGATCTGGGTTCGGGATGAGAACCTTGATAGGTCCGACTTCCTCGAAATAAACACATTGGAAATATGCTCACCGAGCGGCCCAGACTTGAAACCTACCCGTCCTATTGCACGACCACGCACATATTCACAGTTAACGCATGACCGTGAGCCTTGCATGGTTGGGCGTGAGGAGAAAGCGGGGAATGGGAGTGCCGCGCGAGAAGCAGATATGATATATCTCGACGTCAAAGATGAGGACGCCGAGTGTGGGATTGGCCAACAGTTTGGTCGGATCGGGGACCGGGGCACCAACCAATATATAACGAATTCGCCGGCTGCTTAATGCGATTTTGAAGCGGCCATGAAAATATGGGTGGAAATATGATCTCTCGGGTAACCACTGGGAAACTTCGAAATTTCGGGATGCAGATTTCTTGGGGTTCCATGCAGCTAGGGAGGCTCAAGGGCGCATTCATTTCATTCGGGGAGAGGGTACCAAGAAAATAAGCAAAAATGCATGAAGAGAAGACAGAACAAGTTGGAAGAAGGGTCGCATCAATGACAAACGCACGTATGTGGCTATGCTCATACACCTTCAACATGCCAGACCAGTACAAAACGATGAGAAAGATACAGGTACAAGTAGTATGTGAAACAACACTAAAAACCACACAAACAATATCTTATCACTCCCAAAAGACTAGCGCAATCCTTAGGTGAGTTCGGGTCCGGACCGTAGTATGCGGCCAGCAGGTTTGGATTGTACAGTTAACAACGAAACAAGTACTATGAGGCACTAACAAAGTCCCCGCGGCACTTCACTTGGCAAGTTACAGCAGTTATCTTTCCCCGCGGCGTTGGATGAACGTTTGTATGAGACGGATACAAGAAGGTAGTGACTATAAAGATAGTTCTATCACTTCAGGGCAGAGTTTGTACTTGGTGTTCACAAAATATCCCCAGCAATGGCCAATTCCAATTGCTATAATGAGGCAAGCTGTTTCTTCCTTGGCAATTCTCTTTACTGCAGGACTCTCCCGTACAGCAGACCTAAACTTGTCCTCGTTTAGGACGTTTCCTTCACTTTTATAGTAACGGCTTAAGCGTTGACTGCAAAGTCCAACTAATCGATCCAACAGCTAATGACAGGACTCTCCCTGACGAGTGTGAAGGCAAAGCAGCTGACAAGTCACAACCAATTCTCAGGTGGTTAACCGTTTGAAGCTTAACTGATGAGTCCCTTGCTTGACAATTCGAGCCAACAACCAACTTCAATTTATAGACAAGTTACAAACAGAGATAGTAAACGAATCTCCGCGAAATATGCCTGAGGACACCCACGCCGATAGACGGTGCGATGAACTGGCTGTATGCGGGTTCTACAGGCTGCTTTTATAGTAATAGTAAAACAAAAGGAGACTAGATATAGTAACTGAGATGTGGTGCTTGGTCATGTAGGTTCGTTCCCTCGTGGTTCTTCGTCGATCCCGCATGCTCTTGGTGCCGGGAGATCGTCGGTTTTGACCCCCGCGGTCTATATTTGGTATATTGGCAATACCGCGGTGCCTTCCGCACCCGCAGTACGATGCCGCGCCGGCCTGGGGTTGAACCCAGCCTTTTCAATACATTCCTCCTCGTGCTTGTCTTTGGTGGATCCGGCCGGGGCAGTGCTTGGCCCGTGAAGTACCGGAGTGCCTGAATCCGATCGTTAGAATCCGAATTAGGACTTGTGTGTCTTTGATTGACAGGTCGCGTCGCGCCGCTGCACCACATGATCATCGTCGCTTTGGCAGTTCCCTGTCTTGTAACAATGGGTCTATGTCAACTGCAGCCCTTTAGCAGGCTCCGTGGTAGGTTATACACAGTTATGGGACGCTGCGGCCGCTTTCCTCCATATGTAACGTTAACACAACTATGTCTTTGGCAGAGAGGCGCCGCAGTGGCACCGCGGCACTCTCCTACGCAGTTTAATGTACCGCGCAACATGTTAAGTCTCACCACTTCATCTATGCAGTCTCTGGGTCGCTTTTATAGGAATAAATCCCTTGAATCGGTTATAGGCATTTATGGGTATATCTCCTTGGTAGTGTATTCAGAGTACAACATGCCACGGCATCACCGCGGTCGTGCTCTGAATACTACAGTCAGTAGTCGGAGCTCGCTCTGACTCTCCTTTATATCACCTAACAGAGTCCAGGTATACTATGTTTGTATAGCACTGAAGCTACCCTGCGCCTCTTAATGATGTGTTTATAAGTGCAAAAATAGCTAGAGGACGGGCATTTGGTGTTGCACCGTCTCAACGCTGTTCAACATCAGCAAGTTTGCCAGCGCCTTGGACCTGGGAACCCCATCGCGGGGATGTCCATCCAATTCCCTTCTATCCGAACTTTAGCGTAGGCATTCCACATGAAAGTAAAAATTTACCTTCGTCTTCATCTCGCACCTCCATTTCGAATGTGTGTATGTGGAATTTGGGTCCAGATGCGCCTCCACCGCACCCCGCACAACCCATAGGTCCTAGGCACCATACCACACCATATTGTTCCATTCTGACCTCATCTTGGAGACCCCATACCCGCTCGTAGAACGGGACCAGGAAGCGGCCATCCTTGACAGTTGAGCGAATAATACTGGGGCAGCTGATATCGTCATCACCGAAATGGTATTCATGGAGATTGATGTCATGTGACAGCGCCAAGTTGTCGAGATTCTTCAGTTCCAAAATATCGGCGGACTCACCCAATGCAATATAATCATGGTTTGGGACAGTCAGGCCTTATCAATTCAAGTAGGTGAGATCAAGTCATTCAGTTCGGTTGCGAAATGTAACTTGCTGTTCAACGTCAACCGGGAGTATGTGAGCAGAATCCCAGCAGCCTGTGGATAGCTCAACATTCACATTCATGTTCAGGATGCGAGTCTGGGGTAAAGCCTCCGTCAGTAGAAGGGGACGTACTGGGATCATATGGAGTCTGGGAGGCAAAGCATGCGAGGTTAACATGCCATCGGTAGATTTCTTTGCCATTCCGGTGGACGTGCACTGGAACTATGCCTCTGTTGGTGAGAGTCATTTATATGATTTCGATTCGTACCGGCCACTCATGCCACGCTAGACAAGGTGTACGTAACCAGACTAGATGCTTGCATTGCCCGACTTGTGTAAACACCTGTAAACCTTACTTACGGCGCATGGAGAATCATAAAAGGCACCTATCGAGACGCTCGATGATCGTGGGGAGTAAGTGGGGATTGATGGCATCAGACATTTCGGCGATTAAACGTGCCGGCCAAGCTCGGCCATTACCGATCGGATATTCAATGGTCTTATGGTCTTAATAGGACTGGAGTGGGAAAAAAAAGTAAAGTATGGTAAGAGGACTGAAGAAAAAAAAGTACATAAGTACGAAGTTTATGCCGGCACCGCCACGGCCCCTACCCCAAGTACAAAAGTGATTGGTACTTACTAGGAGACTCATATCATTACAACACCTGAATCTATGCATGGTTGAATTATCCTGTACCCTCAACACAGAGAGAACATATCCTCGATCACTGGCTTCAGCAAAGCGCATTGCCTGGGTAACTTTGTCTTCTAAATTTCCGGGCTTCTTGTCCATATACAAGAGATTCACATGAGCGATTACATGCAGAGAGGAGGCTGAATCGTTGGTTTTGGACGTTAACCACGCGATTAGTGTAAAATCTCGGCCTGAACTCCTTTATAATAAAATGTTTCAACCACCTTGCTGTTTAGCAACCTGGACCATGGGTACGACGATCATGGGGAAATTTCCATGCACAGTCAAGAGCGGTTTCTGAGATTCTGAAATCGACCTCCAGTTCTATTTTCAGAGGAACAGTACAGTGCGGGCAACCCAGCCATTTCAAACTGTCCCCCCCCCCCCCTTTCTCCGCTGTCGATTTGATAGAACGAAGGTGTGTACAGTAATAGTTGGAATCGGCTCAGGAATCGGCCATCAGAAGCGGCCATCAACGCATCACAAGTGTTGAAGGCGGCTTGCCATCTCTCCCCGTCTTCTCCAAGTCTTCTCATACCTCTTTTTTTCAATACCATCCGCTCATCTGAATACTATCATGAATCTCTGGCTAGCCCGCCAATACGCGCCAAACCTTTGGCATGGTCTTGGCAGTAGTCCTTTGCAGACCCACCCGAATTGACTTTTGACTTGAAACCTCAGTCTAGACCAACATATCGGATCCTAGCACGGTCAATCTGGCAGTCAGTTCGATTGATCTCAGAGAAAATCACCGCTCGTATAACCGGCCTTGAATCTCCAGAGTCCGTCTGCAATTTATGCCGCTGATGATCTCGCAGTACGGCGTTGACCTCATGCCACGTCATCCGCGACACTATTCCTAGGGGTCCCACGTTCCTGGCATCGGATTCGGTTGTCACTGTAGACTGCTCCTGTGTCCCTCTTGCACCGCAGCTGCTAAACGCAAAATCGTGTCGGGAAGCAAGCTCTGGACGAGCTTCCGCGCTCTTCGACCTCCCGCCTGGAAGAAATCTGAAAGAATGTGCGCATTTTCTCTCCGGATTTCCGAAATCATCATCTTGCATAGATAAATTCGCAGACGGCAGATCTTGGCAAGCAGCGAACCGGGAACCGGATACACGCGACGTGGTGACTCTCAAGGAGTTGAGGGAGGTGAAGATACTGTGAATTGTATTGTAATTACGTAGCGCAGCACCAGAAGAAAGCACGCCGTACTTATCCACCATCTGGTACTCGGACGGTAGCGTCATCTCGCAGCAGAGACGACGCAGTTCGTGTCCACGCCAGCATCCTTTCCGCGGCTCTACCGTCTCAATGACATGTTCGAGGTCGCCCGTGCCCCAGCGAACGGTGATTCCCAGGTCGAAGGTTCCCTGTTCAAATGTACGACGATACAGCACAGGATGTGCATTTAATGTCGTCGCTCTCTATGATCGGTGAGTCGCGAATAGAACGCAGGGTGAAGTACTCACCATCAGCACAGTACTTCATAAAGCCGAGAAGACGTTTGCACAGTTGTGGCCATGTGGCGGCTTGGTAAGAAGCATCATTATAGGTTTGGAGAACTTCGAGAGGACGCGGTTTCGAGAGGACGCGGTGCAACGTCTCACACATCCTCTCCTGCACTTTGACCGCCTTTCAGGCCCGATATCACGTCAACTCCTCGACGGGTTTCCCGTCTGCGCGCCACTATCCTCTCCGCGCGGTTGCGCGAGGACCTGCATCCACCTTCTGATATTCGTTTCCCACATTCGCGCTGGGAACCCCTACCGACCAGAGGGCGTTTCATTTCATCACTTACTCTCCCCGGTCAATTCCATCATCAGTGAAAGTGCGCTTATCGAATCGTCGTACCGCCCAGAGCGCGATTCATTTGATTACTTAATCTCTCTGCTTGACTCCATCCTCGGTGGCGGGTGCGACGAGCGCATTTCCAACCGGCATCTTCAACTTAAGCTGTCTTTACGACGACCTAGCATCGGTGCGCCTCATATAATTCTTTGTTCTCATTCAAACTACCTTAACTCATTCACGACAGCCTTACTAGACTGCGACGACCGCGACCGGTTTCCCTACAGCAGCGCCCTACGATGTAATTGTATCTGCGGCCAACAACCTAATATGCTTGGCTCCTGGTGTTGAGCGCGGCCACTTCAAAGTATACTCTTATCATTCGCATATCTCATTCCGACACTGATCCATCATTACCTGGGCCGACCTGGGCTACAGGCGCACATCTTTGGACCGGTCATCTAGGCGGCGAAGCCAGAGCTGATGTGTTTTCTTGTCTGAACGCCGCATCCCTGATTACTCATCCTAAACCAGGACTGGCGACGTTGTTGCTCTTTTGTGAGGGAATCCAGCTGCACGAACTCCTTTGAACCAGGAGCTTAGCTGCTTTAGTCGTTGTCATCACAGGTGAATTATGTTTGGACCTTACATAATAATTCAAGTTTACGACGCGACGTGGAAAAGTCACAGCACTGGCATCGGCTGACCCAGAACCAACGCTGACCATCAACTTGCGACAAACCCCAAAATCTATCGTGCCAGTCTGCCCCAGGTGCATTTGGTGAGCCCCACCTACGAGTACTCCGCGGCACAATTAATGGCCACCGATTGCGCAGTTGCGGGTTGCACCTTCGCTAGATCGACGACAAAAGACTTGCATCCGGTTAACGTTACTCTTTTCGGCTTGGCCTGCCTTACTTCACGAGACTTGGCGAGACTGACGGCTGAAGTGACTTTAATTGTATTGTATCGTCATATCTTCTGACCGGACCAGCGACTTCGTCCGTAATTGCACGCAGACTAACACTGCCCTGGATGTGACAGTGGGAGTGTCCAGTGGCGTGAGAGCCAGTACGGTTCTCAGATAAAGGCGACGGCGGACGACCATCTGTCACCCACACGAAGGATGATTTCCCAGGTCCTTCTTCCCATTGCTGGGACGTTGCTCTGCTATCTGATTTTCCATGTGTCCCAAATCTTGTACCGTGATTTTACTTCACCGCTGCGTCATGTAAGGGGTCCCAAGAGTCCGAGTCTCGTCCTCGGCAATTTCCAAGAGATGGCGGTAAATTTGATATCCTCAGTCAGTATCCGTACTGATATATCTCCGGCAGAACGACGACGTTCACTTGAC
>JARJLF010002786.1:0-28934 GCA_029378395.1 Mycena leptocephala | reverse complement strand
ATCTCTGTTGCAGCCAATAGCACGTAGGTCCATACCAAGGTTGCGCAGGGAATTGCTAGGTCCTTGATGACCAAAGGGTCTGTCTTTGCTAGCTCACGACGAAGCCTGACTGCTTCCTTGTAGACCTGCACTGCATCTTTGTTGTGGCCAATAGCATGCAGATCCATACCAAGGTTGTGCAGGGAATTGGCTAGGTCCTTGGTGACTGAAGGGTCCTGTCTCTGCCAGTTTGCGACGAAGCTTGACTGCTTCCTCCTTGACCTGTACTGCATCTTTGTGACAGCCAATACAATGCAGATCTACACCAAAATTGTGCAGAGAATTGGCTAGATCCTTGGCGATAGAAGGGTCTGTCTCTGCCATTTTACGATGAAGCCTGACAGCTTCCTCATCAACCTGCACTGCATCTTTGTTGTGGCCAATAGCACGCAGATCCATACCAAGATTGTGCAGGGAATTGTCCAGATTCTTGGTGACTGAAGGGTCTGTCTCTGCCAGTTTATGATAAAGCCTGACTGCATCTTGAAAGACTTGCACTGCATCTTTGTTGCAGCCAATAGCATGCAGACCTATACCAAGGTTGTGTAGGGAATTGGCTAGGCTATAGGTGATCAAAGGGCCTGTCTCTGCCAGGTTACGGAAGAGCCTGACTGCTTCCTCTTCGACCTTCACTGCATCTTTGTAGCAACCAATATGAAGCAGACCTAACCCAAGATTTTGCAGGGAAGAGGCTAGATACTTGGTGACCAAAGGGTCTGTCTCTGACAGTTTGCGGTAAAGCCTGACTGCTTCCTCATAAGCCTGCATTGCATCTTTGTGGTGGCCAATAGCATGCAGCTCTCTACCAAGACTATATAGGGAACTGGCAAGATACTTGGTGACAGAAGGGTCTGTCTCTGCTAGGTCATGATGAAGATTGACTGCCTCTTGAAAGATTGCATCTTTGTTACGTCCCAGCTCACTGAGATCTATATCAAGGTCTTGCAGGGAATGTGCTCGACCCTTGGTGACAGAAGGGTCTGTCTCTGCCAATTTACAACAAAGCATAACTGCTTCTTGAAAGACCTGCCTTGCATCTTTGTTGCAGCCAATAGCACGTAGGTCCATACCAAGGTTGTGCAGGGAATTGGCTAGGTCCTTGGTGACCAAAGGGTCTGTCTTGGCTAGCTCACGATAAAGATCGACTGCTTCTTGGAAGACCTGCACTGCATCTTTGTTGGAGCCAATAACATGCAGACCATAACCAAGGTTGTGCAGGGAATGGGCTAGATCTTTGATGACAGAAGGGTCTGTCCCTGCCATTCTACGACGAAGCCTGACTGCTTCCTTATCAACCTGCACTGCATCTTTGTTGCGGCCAATATCATGCAGATCTATACCAAGGTTGTGCAGGGAATTGGCCAGGTCTTTGGTGACCAAAGGGTCTGTTTCTGACAATGTACGACGAAGCCTGACTGCTTCCTCATAGACCTGCACTGCATCTTTGTGGCGGCCAATAGCATGCAGATCTATACCAAGATTGTGCAAGGAATTGGCTAGATACTTGGTGACTGAAGGGTCTGTCTCTGCCAGTTTATGTCGAAGCCTGACTGTTTCCTCATAGACCTGCACTGCATCTTTGTTGCAGCCAATAGCATGCAGATCATAACCGAGGTTGAATAGGGTATTGGCTAGATCCTTGGTGACTGAAGGGTCTGTCTCTGCCAGTTCACGATGAAGCCTGGCTGCTTCCTCACCAACCTGCACTGCATCTTTGTTACGGCCAATAGCACATAGATCTAAACCAAGGTGATACAGGGTATTGGCCAGATTCTTGGTGACTGAAGGGTCTGTCTCTGCCAGTTTACAACGAAGCCTGAATGCTTCTTGAATGACCTGCACTGCATCTTTGTGATGACCAATAGCACACAGATCTATACCAAGGTTGTGCAGGAAGTAGGCAAAGTTTTTGGTCTCTGTGGTGTCTCTAAGCTGCCCATCAGGTTGTGACAAGCCTGGAAAAGAGTAAGATATTATATACACAGCTGATACTATCTTGCCCAACCTTTTTCATTCTTGGGGTTGGCAGAGTTTTGATCTAGAAAACATGTTGGATTATAGCTCAGTAAATCAATTTGTTTTTGAACTCACCCTTGCCAAAAAGGATGTGTTCGATCTGAGTAAGTGATAGTAGTAGATTGGTGGTCTGCAATGAATGCCGAAATCTAGAAGTGGATTGATTGTCCCAGTCTGTTATGGATGACATAGTTTTGGCCTGAATTAAAGGCCCTTCCAGCTGCTCAACAATTTGAGGAGCCATTGGACGCATCTCAGCCTTGGCTTCCCAACAATTGTTGAGTAGCTCCCAGAGACCATCAAGCACTGTTGTGCCTGTGCATGACATGGGCCGCAAAGGCTGTTTCCCCTCCATGACTGCAAACATCACAGCCATGTCATTTGGCAATTCAAGAAATGGGATTGTTCCTGACATTATCTCCAGATTCCTATTAGCATATCACAACAAAGGGACAAACAGAAAGAACTATACTTACCTCATAGCAGACACATGCAAAAGCATAAACATCAGACCCAAAGTGATTCTGTCCTCCTTGGAATAATTCTGGTGCTTGATAGCGTGCTGTCCCACCTCGCCCATTTGCAGTGGAAGTGGTGAACAACAATGTCATAGCATGGGTGATTGAAGAGACACCAAAATCAGCAATACAGGCCTTGCCCGAGGGTGTTACGAGGATATTAAGCTATGCATGTGATCAATGAAAAGTAATTTGCATCATAGAAGACATGAATCAGTACTGCTTTCAAGTCTCCGTGTATCACATTTTCTTTGTGCAGGTATTGTAGCCCAAGGGCTACATCCAGGATCTAACATAGTTAATTAATTCAGAATCTTCATGTTAGATTGAATGTATTCTCACCAGCGAGAGACGGACTCTGGTGTCTGGCTTGTTGATTTCAAGAAATTTCATGATGTTGCCATTCTCCATCCATGGTGAAACCAGACATAGTCTAGTTTCCAGATAGTATACACCAAAGAAGGGAAGTATGTTTGGGTGAGCCAGTTGGCGCCAAATGAGAGCTTCTCGGCTGAATTTCTAGATAATTATGAATCAAATGTATCTGTGGAAGGGAAGAGAACCCAACATTGAGTAGAGACTGAACATCCGAGTCCTCAAAAAGCCTCATGATCTTCACTGAGACGCTTACTTCATGGACCAGGCCCTTCCAAAGATCCCCAAAGCCTCCAGCGGCTACTTGATTACCAACTTTATGCAACTCCGGGAGCACAAAACATCGAGGATGGAGGCCAGACTCCCGAGAAAGCCGCAATAAAGCCTTCAATATGAGTGGCTTACTGAATGAGAAGGTGTCAAGATCCAGGAGCTGTTTGTTGGTCAGTTTCATATTCACTGGGCAGCAAAACCATAATGTTACTGACATCTTGTAACAGATCAAGAAGTGTTTGGGCATCCGACCCTCGACAGGCCAAAAGCCTCTGATACAACACTTGGTCTTGAAGAAGATAAACCAGCTTTGCAACAACGGCAGAGTCGTCATTGTTTACATGCTCAAAAACATCGGGATTCAAGAGCGGTGCCTGGCAAGAGATATCTTCGGCTTTACCAGGCCAAGTAAATTTGTGTGATACCTGGGAACCGTGGTAACCTACCAGAATTCCTGGCACCTCCAGCCTCGTGCTCTGTCTTCGGTTTTAACTGGTGATCCGGGCGCTTAGCCAATCCTAGTCCAAGTGCCGGCAGCTGATCGCCATCTTGTCTCGAAGTCGGCAGCATTGTATGTAGATCCCCAGCATTGGTAAACCTAGGCATGAACGGGAAAGGGCCAGAGTTGTGTGTGAGAGAGGGCGCGGGATGAGATCGATGAGAAGCTGTATTGCGGTCTAATATATAACTACAGCACCATTTCTAAATGATGTCCCACGAATCTACAGCATCTGATCAAATGCCAACTACGATCCTTATCCTCGAGCGCTCGGCACAAACATCCGTAGGACCTGTTCAGTCCGATCAGAGGTCAGGAAGGATGCACACGACAAGAAGGAACATTGCATCTAGTTCCGGAGGATGTGCACTGCCTCTGAGAACTGAATCAGATCCGTGTGGACTCATTGCTCTGGGTTATTATCAAGTAGGATGTTGCCTGTAACGAAACAACCCACGAACCTTGTCGGCCGCACCCTTGAAGCTAAGTCAAAGCAAAATTCGCCTTGGTCTGAGGTGCTGGACAGCGACGCGCCTAGCGGCTCGGGCGCTAACACGTTCGTGCATCGGATCTATAAGCCTGCTTAAGGTGTGACAGCTCCTCGTGTTAATACTACACGCACATAGTCCGAGTCCAGGTTTGGGCAATGATGAGGATTGACGTACGCGCGAGGGAGAGTCATATTATCGCTGCCACGAGCGCTGGGCATTTGTCCTTCTTCAATGGCGCCGACCGCTGAGTGACCGACGTGGAAGCGATATCAGTGCCGACGCAGTCAGCGCTGTGCATCCATAGGGGCATGCGCGCTCCGGGGCGTGTTATGTCGTTATTCAAAATCCGCCCGCGCATTCTTGCGTGCGTTATCCCGACGTACGCCGCTGAAGGTCTGGAGCCAGCAGGAAGGGTCGCCAGGCGCTGAAGAGCCCGCGCGATCCGGAGCGTGCTCGCGGTCAACGGGTTCCATTGAAGACAGGAAGGTGGCACAAGGGTAAGGGCGAGCCATCAGCTTTTTGGCGATGTAGATGTAGAGGCGGTAGACACGCCCGTCGAACGCAGGGACGAGCCCGAGGTCGACTTTCCCTCTCCCTCGTCGTGCTCCGGCTCCCCTCACGCGCAACGAACTCCCACATCTCCGACGACTCACTCGGACCCGAGCCCGCAAGAGCCCACGGTCTCGACGAAGAAGCGGACAGCGTCAGGAGCACCGCAGGCTCCCTCTCCCTCCTTTCCCCCGCTCTCTCCCCCTCCCTCTCTTCTGCTTCTTCCTCCTCTTCGCGGAAAGAAGAAATGACACCGACGCCCCAGTGCGGCCCATGCGCCCACCCGAGATGCTGCTGCTGCTGGTGCTGCTGATGGTGGCGCCCCTCCCAAATCGCGCCCGCCCGCCCGAACGTCTCCCACAACCCGCTTGTCTTGTCAGGTGGTGTAGACGCCGAGTGCGCGTTCTGCAGACGCTCCTTGGTCTACACCCTCGCCGTAGATTGCGTTATGCTGGATCACAATCACCCTCGCCCCGCGTGGCCCCGCAAGTGTCGTGAAAATATTCCCCGCAGCGCGAGCAGAGAACATCCCCGCAGCAGGCAGCGTCGAGGCCGAGCGGGACCACCGTGCGTTCGCGTTCGCGTTCTCGCTCTTGCTGGCTAGCTACGGGTGCAGATGCTAGTGAAGACGAGGTCGAAATGGAGCGAACTCGAGATCGACACGGATCGCGAAATCCCACGCCCAAGGCTCCCACCCAGCACTGCCGTCGACGTCGACGTCGCGCGCGAAATCCTCCACCTCCCAAACTCATATCCAGACCCCGACACAGCCCACCAATCTTCTGCGCATCTCCGTCTCTCGCGCTCCTCTTCTTCGTTGTTGGTGTGTTGGCGTCGATGGAGACGTGGGGAGGAGGGAGGTGGACGCCGGCGGCGGCGAGGACGCGCGTGTCCGCAGGGGGTTTGCATGCGGTGGGCGTAGGTGCAGCGAGGCGTGGATGGGGTGGCAGTTGAGGAAGTGGAAGTGGGTGTCTGCCTACAGATAAACAAATTCAGCGATTAAAAGAGAGAAGGTAAAATCAAAAGGCAAAAAGAGGCACGTATGTAGAGTAAAAGCTGCTCCAGAAAGAACCGCCCACGCTGCAGTTCGCCCAGTCTCGAAATATAAACAAAAGAAAAACGGCCGCTCCCCGTCTCGAAAAACCGAATCATAATATGTAATCAAAACCCGATTCACCCCCACTCAAACAAACTCCTCCTAACAACCTCACATCCCCACCCCGCTCCCACACCGGCATCCCCGCTTGAGCCTTGAGCGCGCGCAGCAAGACGACGCCGATCCGTGCGTGATGTACGAAGACGGGGCGGCGTATGGATCTCTTGGCGGTGCGCGGCTTGTAGATGTGCGGATGAAGAGTTGCGGAGGAAGATGAGGGTTGGACTTGCGAGGTGGTATGAGCGGGAATCGGCAGAGGATGAAGGTGGCGATGAGGTGGAAGTCGGCGCGAACAACAAAGACGTTGGGAACACCGCCGAAAGCGGTGAGGGCGACCCGTGTCCGTGTCCGTCCAAAGTCCCGCGCGAAATCGACGACGGCGCAAACAACGCACTGAGGGCAGGCGACGCGAGTGGCGAGAGCGAGGCGTGTCCCGCCCCCTCCCTCCTACGCCTCGCAAACGTAGGCGCGAAGACGGGCATCGTCAGGCTGTCGGTGTCCGTGTCGCTTTCCTCTCTTCTCCCTTCATGTTCTCGCTGCGTGTCCTTCCGCGCAGCAGAAAACGCATCCCTCCCCGCAAAATCAGCGAACGAAGAACTCGCGCCCACCACACCCACCATCGCCATCGCCTCCCCAACGTCCTTACCGTCGGTGATGCGTACGCGTGTCCCGCACTCGCGAACGTCGACACTACACTGATCGCCTCTCCAAAACTGGGCGCCGTCGGACTCCCCAACAGACTCCCCACCGGACTGCTCTGTTCTTTCTCTCCATTCACACCGTCATTGTTATGTGTAGTACTGGCATTCGCGGAAGAGCGGTGAGCAAGGGAAGGCTCGACGTTATCTGAGTCGCTTGGACCCCAACGCGAATCTCCTCCCTCTCCCTTCCTTCTACCTCTCATCCTCATCCGTATAAGAAGGAATCGGCGGGAGAGAGAGGCGAAAGAAGCGAGGTATCGCTCCGCGAGGGTGTGCGAGCCGGGGGCGATGAGGAGATGTGTCCCTTCTTGTTCTTCGTGGTCTGCGGGGACTTGCGCATCGGCGTCTGCGCCTTCGGAGGGGGAGGATTATGTAGTGGTATGGAGTAGACACCTCTCGGTCTGCAACGCAATACAAATCAATCAGGTTTTTCATTCATTCAAATCGGAGGAATGACCCACCTCCGCATCCTACAGGCGCGCCGCCATCCACATGCCCATCCACCGATCCCGACGAACAACCCGCACCCACACTCACACCCGACCCCGCAACGAAACCCTCCAAATACGCAAACGTGCCGCGCCGGCTCTCGCCGCCGCTCGCGGTGCAGACGGAGCACGCCTCCTCCTCTTCTCTATTTCTCCGTCCTCTCGGGCTTCTGCGCGGGCTTCACTTTTCCCTCCGCGGGCTTCAAGTCGATGTCGGCGGGCGGCGCGTGTTTCGTCGTTGGAACGTCGGGGGATGTGAGGGAGGATGGAGGGTTTGAGAGAGCACGCGCGATGGTGAATGTGGTAAGGCAGGAGAAAGAGGAGGAGCGAAAAGAGTGGAGAGGGACATCGGCATCGTGGTCGTGGTAGATGTAGATGTAGGCAGTGTCTTCATGTCGTCTTTATTCACGTTATCGCTCTTCATAAATCCGCTCGACATAGACGCAGCATTTGAATTTGAAGTAGAATTCCCCGTGCTCGTAAACCTTGCGGAAGCGAGAGTAAAATTATGAAAAGACGCAACAGCACCGCCCCCCACGCGAGCGCAGCCATATAATCCTGGCACAACGGCACCGGAAGTGCCTTAGGAACACGACGAGCGTGTGTCTCGCTTCGTGCCGTTCGTATCGCCTTTACCTGTACCCGCACGCGCACCTAAAATACAATCAATAAATCAATTACTCCTCGAAAAGCCAAGCAGCACCGACCTTGGAAACTCTCTTTCTCTCGTCTGTCTCCCCCTCTCGCTCTCGAAATCAAAACAAGAAACCGCCGCCTCGGAAGCCAACACACCGCCCGGCACACCCAACAAAACGCCAAGCCACAAACGGCACCCGCACCCCACTCGGTGCGACGAGTAGCAGCGCGCGAGAAGGCGGCGGAGGCGGGTTGGTTTGGGGGTCTTTGTGCCCGCGGTGGTCGCGTTTGTTTCGTGGGAGCAAAGTTGAGTCGGCTTGCTGGTGGTGAGGGAAGGAGGGAGGGGCAGTTGAGGAAGCATTCACACTCGGAATCGCGACCGGGGTTGAGGTGGGAGGGGGAGAGGTAGAGGAAGGTGGAGAGACAACGGAGCAGAAGGCGGCGCAGGCGCATAAACATCGGTAACCCCACGAACCGATGGCCGCCTTTCAAGAGCTTCCCGCTCCCCTGGCGCTTCAGCCCGCTCGTTAGCGAGACTGCTACATCCACCGACTCTGGGGACGAGGCGGGGACGTCCCCTCCGTCTCGCCCGACGCTCTGGAAGGAGCGCGAGGACGCGGAAGCCACCTCTACCCCGCCCCCCACCCACCGAGCGAGAGCAGCAGTAGGTCGCGCAGCTTGATCGTGCGCGGTGGGAGGGAGAGCGAGAGAGCCGCGAGTGCTGGTGGCGGAAGCGAAAGCGCTGGTGGCAAGAGTTCGGGTGGGAACGCAGCATGCGCGAGAGAGGCGATGGTGTGTTTGCGCACGCGGAGGCGGGGGAGGGGGTTGTGCGTTTGCGTGTGCGTGTGCGTATCCATGCGCGGAAGAATGTGCGGGGGAGGAAAAGTGCGAGTGGGCATGGGCACTGGCATGGGAGGAGGAGCTGGAGGCACGCGAGGGCGCGGCGGGGTGCGTGCATTGGCGTTGGCAAGGGCGAGGGCGTGATATTCGATGTAAAATGTGTAGCCGAGGGTGTAGAAATAAGAGTAGGAGAAAGAGGCGGCGCAAGGGAAGTCTGCGCGCGGCGGCGGGTGTAGTGTTTGGTCTTCGTTATATTAGAGGATACAGACGGCGCCGGCGAGGTAGTCGTGGAACAAGACAAGGACAAAGAATATCGACAATCTGGATAGAGTGCAAACGACGCGTCGCCCTGAAGTTTCTCTTGGACGGCGGCGGCCGCAGCGAGAAGAGCAGCTTGCTCGTCTTCGGGATTGAGCTTGGGCGTGGGCTTTCGGCGGACACGCGTTGTGTTAGCTGCGGGGACAAGCAAAGTGACTTCAGTCTTCTCTTGACCTCGTTTTGAGCAGCTCCCACATACAAGTAAACGTGTTATATGCCTTTCATCCTGGGCTTTACCCTTCTTCGCCCAGTATTCGCTTATTAGAACTCGCGTTTAGTGCGTTATTTGGGTGCAGCGGGGTACCGATAGACATCGTCGTCAACATCAAGCAATATCGTGATTGGTCCGGCGACTAAACTTTGTGCCGTCCTCTGCCTCTTCAACGACGACGACATATTAAGAGCTCGATAGATCCACCAACGCCATCCGCCACTCTTTCACTGCTGGCGTTTGCTCTGAACCACCGCAACCCTCAGCCGAAGGCCGAAGAGCAATACACGTATTATACTACCATTTCCTCGCCACCAAACGCCGATGAGCTCAAATGCCTTATAATATGGCTATTTATCGGTCCTAATTCCTGACTGGCGCTTCCGCTATCTCTGTCTATGTTTCCGGCCAACAAGTCAGCGAATGAACCGTAAGATGTCTATGTACCGCCTGTGAACTCGCCAACTAGAATCTACTATACTCAAGTGGGCGATAACTTTCAAGTGCGTGCTTGTATTTCTTCATTCGTCCACCCTCTTTCGGTCATATGAGCGCGTGCCGTATCAAGACGTCTACCAGTACGCTTCACGACCCGATTCTCGTCGTCGTTTCCACCGAATAACTCGCACCCGCGTCCCATTTATCTGGTGCGTTCCGAATCCAAGCGACTGTTAACCTTTTTTTTTGGTGAATGATCCCAGGCTCACCCTCGGCACCTCTAACTGGCTCAATGAAGGGCAGTGATCTACTATTCGTGCTAATCCTCGCACCGTTACCCCGCTCATAGATGTGTTTCCAAGTACCGTATCTCCCTCGAACTCGGTACATCCCGGTGTTGTCAATTAAGCACACCACACAACTCAGTTAGGTCCTTGTATACTTCATTGGTCCTCCGAGTACCACTGGCGCCGGATTCGTTCCATGTATCTATCTGTCCATCATCCGCTGGCATCATCCAAAAAAATGTCTACGCCTCTCGCTCCGAGTCGCTACTCCATGCTCTGTTCGGCCTTATCCACGCGTTCACCCTTTGACAATTGCATCTCTCTCGAATGGCAATCCTTCCGAGGTCGTCATTCGTCCAATATTCATTCCGACTCCAATATAAACACCTCTTCTTTTTTCTTTTTTCCTCTTCTTTTCTTTCTGTCCTCTTTAATTATTGCATTGACATCCATCCTGTATCCCTGTATCCGCGCACCAATACATGTATGGATTGCGTAGGGAATGAACGAGGTTCCCCCCCCCCCCAAAACAAACAATCAACCAACCAAAAAAGACCATCGACAGTGCTACTTGGGGTTTGGGGCCATTGCTACGCATGGCGGTACGAGTCCTTTTTGTTTTTTTTGTCCCACACCTTTTGCGGTGCGAAGAATCCCCCTATTTTGATCCCATGTTGGCTGTACTTATACCTCATGGCTCTACTTGGCACATGGTGGTTTCAAACTCGGGCGGTATTGGGTGATCTCCGGATATTTAGGTTCTGCTGGGGGATCCTCCCAACCTATACCAATTTGAAGGGCCTAAGGATCTTAGACTCTTAAATGTCGCAAACATCTTCCAACTTTTTGCAGGATAATCGGTGATCTATGTTGAAGCTTGAGCTCAGGTAACTTGAACACTCAGGTAAATTGGTTTGTGCTAAATACGAAAATTAAGTCTGGCTCACAGGCTGAGGGAAAGGGGAGGAAAAGCTTCACAAACTGAATATTTGACAACTATATTGCATCGGAATAACCTCTGACCGCCAACAGAGGATTAGTTGTCGAAATTATATTGGATGAGTCTTGTTCGAGTCGTGGGAAAGTCGACACGCTCGAGTCAGTGGGTGGGTAGAGTCGGGAGTTCGGAACTCAACCAAACTCGAAAGGTCGGGTTATCCAAATTCGACTAGCTAATGCGTTTGAGGCGGGTGATTGATGATGTAGGAAGTGTTGAATGATGGCCGTGATGAAACTTGCAATTGCTCCGGGCAGCTCTGGTACCGCCGACTATACCTGTACTGGCCATTTTCATGGATAAATATCCTGGACTCTACAGCATCATGACAAACCCAATATTTGCTGGTAATATTTCTTCCATCATCTACCTCATTGATCAGTCGACCTGGCTCACCCTCGCCCGACCTTTGGTCGGCTCGAGTTCGCCCAGAACCAGTAGTTTATTTAAATTTTAGCAACTCCAAGCCAGGTGCCCTTTGGGGTCAGCTTCAATTCACCTGGGAACAGGAATTGTTCGACAGTAAATGTCAGTTCAAGATAGCAGAGTGTGTTGAAAAGGTATGCGGAAAACACCAACTCGAGCAAAAATGAGGTGGCCACATTAGTTTGACAGCGATGAGGAAGCATGATCAAGGTCGGAGGTTCCAGGTTTTCAACCACAGGACAGCGATGACGACAATTACTGGAAGGGGTGTCATAGGATCAAATTGGTACCAGGAATCAATTTTGAGTTCTTTGACTTACTTTGACCCCAGAAATGCATGTGGATATATATCATCCTAAATCCTATCTTTAAAACCTCGCCGAACTCAAGGTTCAGCGTCACGTGGAATACCTGACTTGAAATGAAACCACCGGTTTTCTGCTCCCCAACTGCTATTTCTTGAGCTCAACATTGGGAGGATCCCATTGGAAAGGCAAATCTTACAAACTTTTATGAAGTCTCAGGCCCATTCAAGGCAAATACTTTATTAGCTCCGCTCAAGATCCGGGCAGTCAGAACCGCCAAGGGGTCTTAAGTAGTCTTACCTCTTAAGTTCCGTCAGGGTAGCGTAGAGACCTATATATCACCCCCATGACCACCGTTGACCAAATCTTAAGTTTTTACTGCAGCGACTTAAGCTTGTTGTGATGCAGACTGCCGTTTCTTGACTGTCAGATGAATGTTACGTCTGTGGGTACAGTACTGCAGAAAAGGTATCATCCTCTAGGGGGAAATTTGTGTAGCAAGTGTCGGGTGGTTTTTATTCCTCCGAAGTACGATGGGTTAAGTTTACAAGGGATAGATCTTTAGATGGGTGGGCAGGATCTGTTATTTACAGGCTTTCAGCATGGAGCATTGAGAAGCCTTGGTGCGCTGGGGGGTATGGAGTTTGCTCCTTTTCAGCCTTCCAGGGTCTGATAACTCAGTTGTGTATCCTATACAGGCTCCTATTGAGGGAGGACAGGAGGAGTTGTGGATAGAGTCGTGTTACTTCCTCTGGGTGTTTGCTCTGTGCAGTGGGTGGGGTTTTCTGTGCTGCGGTTTTATTTCTCTGTTTTGATCTTCTTCTCCGCTTAATGTGCGGGACCTCAGGGCCTGTTTCAAATCTCGTAGCCTAAACTCTGCAATTCCCTTCCTTTGGGACCCCTTTCTTTATGTCTCCGCTTGAACCTCGAGGCGAGATATTCGCTGACGAGGTGACTGTGCCGGTTGGTAGATGACTGGATTTCTCCGAGTTGTCCCAAGTCAAAGACCGTTTGCCTTCCGATACTACTTGGTCGGAACAGTTACACGCTAACAGAAATTCTGTTGCTGACTGTTTTGATACCACTCCACCTTTGGTACATGGCATTTTTATCGTTTTCAGGATCTCCTATACGACCTGGTCCTTTTTCTGGTCGGAGTTCCCTACCGGAAGCGACTGATTGGCCACTCCTTGTGCTCCGGGTCTTGCGTTAACCTGTACTTTGTGGTACTTCAGTTTGGTGTCTGTCTTGTGTCCGAAGACAGAGGAAGAGTTTCTTCTTGGCTTGTAAAAGCCTTAGGAATTCAGGTGGGGAAATACAAGATGCCATTCTCGAATAATATGCTAGGTTTTTATACTCTTTACCCAGCCACCGGCAGTGTTGTCACTGACCCGGTCTGACCCAGTCAGACCCTCTGGCGCGGTCAAGGTCTGACTTTAGATGTGTCGATCACTGACCCGTCAGATCATTTCATCCCAATTTGGGTTAACCTCCTCAGAACACGAATTCAGTTGTTCTGAGCCTGCTGTGAGGCTGGTGCTTGTGCTACGCCCTGCACACCGCCTCACGGCCCCTTCAACCGAGCCCTGGATAAGAACGTACGAGGCGCCCGTTCATCCAAATCGGGAATCAAAGTTATCAAATCTGGATTCTCATCAAATGCACGCAGCCTACGGTCCCCATCCAACCTTCCACATCGCTCGTACCACCCGCCCGACTAGTCACGACCCTCGATGGACGCCCCCGTTACCCGAACTCCGCCCTTGCACAACTCGCACCTCACTTGCGAGCACGGCACCATGCGCTACGGCCCACGAGAGTGGTACGAACCAGCCAATAGCGGGCATCCTGGGCTTGGTATCCTCTTCCCACACCCTAGAAGTCACCAACACTTGAACGCAAACCTCGTCCGATCCAGTTCCCAGCCTTCCGAACCACTCCAAACCTACTTAGATGCGTCCGGAAGCGTCCCCCGACCAATAACTGACCTTTTATGACCCAGGAATCCGCTCTGCTATGGAATGGGTCCTGCGTCCATACCAATTTGCATCGTACACTCCATCCGTTCGCGGAAACGAACCCCAAAATACGAACGTAAGCCTCGCCCGTGGCCCCAAATATTGAACGCACCCTACATACGTTCCTGCGCAAGCACCCTCAAACTGGAACCGAATGAGTGGGCATCAAGGGGACGGTCGAGAGGCAAAAAGGTATAAAAGGATAGCAGAAAAGGGTGTTGTAGTCAGTCAATTTTCGGAGCTTAGTTCTCCCCCACCACCTGTACCCCCACCTGTGCAACTAAGCCTCGCTCACACTGAGTTGACCACATCCTCACTTGCCTCTAGCAGGGCATTTCACTCTCACACCTCCATTCGCAAGGTCCCAACTCATCAGGCTTCCCCGTAATAGGATCACCAACTTCGCGAGCTTCACGCTTTGTAGAAGTTGGCCTGGGCAAAGCCATATTGGTTTAAATCGCCGTCTGCCACCCAGCGTCACGACTGGACGTCCCATACGTTCGACTGACCAGCACCAGCCGGCATCACTGTCACTTGCTTTATAACCGTAAAACATTGTATTAAGCCTTCCACCTTCATTGGGAACATCGGGGAAACACGAGGGAAGGATTGCAGCATAGGCATCGGATTTTACAGGAAACAACGCGTCGTTCCTTCGAGCTTGTGACCTAGGACAGGTAACTATTACCCCCACACCTGTTTACAGCTAACAGCAGGTACCCTCAACACGAACCCACGGAACGTACGCCTCGTGCGATCCCGTGCAACACTCTCACTCGGACAACACACACGTCCCAATCCTACATCCCCACTATCCTCCGACGTTAATTAACCCCTAGAGGCCGAACGGGCTGTCTATTTGATAAAACAAATTCTCATAGCGCACCGCAGTCCTTATCACAACTGGAGCCCACCGCGAGGGGTTTTTACCGTGGATTTTTAGACGGAGAAGGACACTAGACCATGCCAATACATCGGCGAACACGCCCTCACGAAACCTACGCAGCAGAAGAAACGTGCTACAGGAGATAACTCTTGCAGAAAACGATCCTACCGCCTCAGTATCGACAGCACCCGCAGCTCTCGTACCCATCGTCCAGCAACCAACGGAGGAAGAATCACCTCTTACTTCCATTCCATCTTTGCCAGAAACACCCACTGACTCTCTTTCCCCCGAGACTTCGTTAGACTCGGTTCCTACGACCACCGACCTATCCAATACTCTTTCATCGGAGTCCACCCTTTCAGACTCACCTTTACCCGACTCTCAACCTACCCCTATCCGGAAGCGAACACTATTGGGAGGATGTCGAGGAAGTCGCAGAATCATGCGAAAAGACCACCGATGCAGAAAAGATAAAGGTCGCCTTCCGATATATTGATCGGGAGGATGAACTTCTGTGGAACGGAAGTATCACAGTGGGCCAAGCGGTCACGTGGACCGAATTCAAAACGAAGATCCAAGAATTGTACCCAGGCTCTGACGGCCACAAAATCTTCACCACGAATGATTTAGACGCGTACGTCACTGGTCGGGCCTCGAAGACGATTAAAACGAAGGATGACTTCTCCGAGTATCATCGAAAGTTCTCCACCATCGCGAATCACCTAATCACGGAGGGGAAAATGACAGACCTCGAGGTGCAAAAGGAATTCCCGAAGGGATTGGACGAGGATTTTCGGGGACGCGTTTACCGCCGCCTCCAAATCACGAAGCCAGATCACGCTAGCAATATTCCGCACGACATAGCCGATGTGGTGAAAGCGGGACAATACATCCTGGAAGGCCCTAAAATAGGAGGGGAAGTTGCCGACACCTCCTTCATAAAGAAGGAGATGGTAGATCTAAGCAACGTGTTCGCGAAGATGAACCAACGATACCATGTCGACATGCAATCCTTAACCCAGGCCCTGAACAGGAATATTCCTCCTCCACCTCGCCAGGCGTACCCCATGTACACCACCATGGCTATAGAGGCTGTTCCGCCTCCGGTCTACCCAGCTCCCGCTCCACAACCCATCTCGTATCAAGGACCATATGGTCAGCGAGACAATGGGTATCAGCAGCGCGACAAGGGTACCAGCAGCGCGACAACGGGTACCAGCAGCGCGACAACGGATATCAGCAACGGACAACGGGTACCAGCAGCGCTCGAACGGCTATCAGCCAAGACAGCCGTGGAACGGACGCGATAATGGTCCATCAACGCGTGGAACTATGTTCCTTCCAGGCGAATGTGGCTTCTGTTCAGGAGCGGACATTTCGTACGAGAATGCCCCCTTGCAGATGATTACATCCGACAGGGGAAATGTTTCGCAACGGACCTTAAAATCGTCCTTCCAACGGGCAGTTCATACCCAGAGGAGTTCGGGCAGGAACCTAGTAGAGAAGATCGACAGGTGGATTTCGGACAACCCCCCGCTCAACAACCTGCTCCCGCTCCACGACAGGTGCAGACGCAGGCCTTTGAAAGGACGCACCGCCTCATGCTGTTACAGCCATGACGTTCACCAGTGTTCGCCCACCCAGACCTTGGCATTTGGACGCACCCAGAGTGGACCATCGAAGAAGTTGAGGACGAGGAAGGGACGGTTCTGATAAACGAGAGGCAGGCACCGAAGAAGAGGGCGGTACCCGAAGTGGTCATCCAAAGAAGGGGCCACCGAAATCCGCGCTTAAAACGGTAACGGACGCAGCGCCCGAACCAAAGGCGATCCAAAAACCGCAGCCACAACCGTTGATGGGAAGTTCCCACCGCCGCCGCCCGCGTTAAATACCAGGCACCCATTGAGAACCCGCTCCTCGTGAAAAGCGTGATCCAGCGAGCCCTAGGTTCGCAGATCTCGATCTCTAATGAGGAGTTGTGCGCAATCTCACCCGACTTCCGTAAATATTATCGGGAAAACACCGTTACTAAGCGAATTCCCACGGTTGAAACTGGGATCCACGCGGAACAGGAGGCGCTCGTGATGAATTACGGAGGAATAGAGGGTCCCCAACCACACTCCTTACGGCCTCTCCCATCGATTCTCTCCGTGTTCTCGACCTGGTAATAAACGACTCCCTACCAGTCGTGTGCACCCTTGACCAGGGATCGGAGATCATTGCGATGAACCGCAATATTTGGCAGCAGCTCGGAATTCCCTTGCACCCGACAAGACGCTCAGATGGAATCAGCAGACTCCAATAGATCCACGACGGCCGGTGTGGTCGAGGACCTCAAATTCACAGTAGGGGACATTGATCTCCTGCTCCAAGCGCACGTAGTGGATGGGGCCCCATTCACATATTAATGGGAAGGCCCTTCTTCGGTTCACGGAATGTCATACCAAGGATCGGTCAGACGGCACGCAGGAATTGACCATCACCTGCCCGAATACCAAGAAAGTGCTTTCCGTTGCAACCAGGAAAAAGCCTCCGAAATCGGTGACCTTTGCAGACACAATTACATGGCTGTTGATGTCTCCGACGTGGATTTTATCTGATGGAGGGCGAATCAACACTGTGCCCTCCGCTGGAACTCACGGTGCACGAACTATTGGCATATCTCGGGAACGGACAGAGCGTCCGTCCAACGTTCAGAGCGGAAAATCGAAAAGCAAAGTAATATCCCGGGGTTTTCGTTCCATCGGCTGATATCGCCGATGGTTCTATACGCCCGGAAGGCACGAACACAATAGATTGTCAACTAATCTTCATTCACGACCAAACCATCCAGTGGGAAATATCTCCGCGCTACCTGGAATATTGTCTCAATCAGATGTACACTACACGAAACGATACACGTATGGGTCAGCACAGCGGCCCCGGACGGCGAGAAAAAGAAGAAAGCAAAGCCGAAGAAGAAAAAGTACAAGCCGGTGGCCGACAGGGTACACTCTGTAGCGGCAACCTTGCCAGAAGAGTTTCGGATCATCTGGCACTTCCCCTCCGATCCGTTGGAGGGAATGCTGCCTTTGAACCCGAGGCCTGGCAACTTGCGAGAAGGAGACAGATATACTAAGCAAAGGGCAGAAGAAATGAAATAAACGAGGACGGGTTCCTATGGCCAGAAGAAGAAAAACTCGTTCACAACGTCATTCGCAATCACGAATTCACGTTTGCATGGGACGAAAGTGAGCGGGACATTCCGGGAAGATTATTTCGAACCGGTGAAATCCCCGTTCTTGCTCACACCCCGTGGCAGGAGAGAAATATTCCAATACCACCTGGAATATGCGATGAAGTGGTGGAAATCATTCGGGGAAAATCAAGACAGGAGTCTACGAACCATCCAGCTCGTCGTATCGGACGAACTGGTTTGTAGTTCCAAAATCCAATGGCTCCCTCCGACTCATCCATAACCTCCAACCCTTAAACCAGGTTGTGATAAAAGACGCCGGATGCCCACCAATTGTCGAGGTCTACGCCGAGTCTTTTGGAGGATCTACCGTGTACAGGATGTTCGATTTGTTCGTTGGTTTCGACCATCGGCTTCTGGACATTGCCTCACGGGATTTCACCACGTTCCAAGGACCGTTTGGGACCTTCCGACTCACGCGTCTTCCACAAGGATACACGAATTCGGTCCAGGTGCAACAAGGGATATCAATTTTATCCTCCAAGACGAAATTCCCAAATACACCCAACTGTTCGTGGACGATACTCCCGTTAAAGGACCCACCACGTATTACCTCCTCGAAAACGGCGAATATGAGACGATCCCGGAGAACGCAGGAATTCGGAGATTCATTTGGGAACACATGCTAACCATCAATCGGATACTCCAACGTATCAGGCATGCGGGCGGAACTTTCAACGCAAAGAAATCATATTTTGCAGTCCCACATATCAAGGTCGTGGGCCACGTCTGCAGCTTCGCGGAAGGACGCCAGACGAGTCGAAAGTCCAGAAGATCCGAGATTGGCCGCCTTGCGAAGACCTGACGGACGTCAGGGGTTCCTTGGCACACTGGGCCTAATGCGGATATTCATGAACCAGTTCGCGGAGGTGGCAATTCCCTTGACACGTCTCACGCAAAAGGAGTAGATTTCAAATGGGGACCGAAGAACAAGCTTCGATGGACGTGTTAAAGGATTTACTCATAAATTCTCCTGCCATCAAACAAATCGACTACGCATCCGGCAGACCTGTCATTTTATCGGTCGACTCGTCGGTCCGAGGCATGGGGTATATCCTTTTACAGCTCGGAGAAGATACCCTCGAATACCCATCCCGTTTCAGCTCCATTACATGGGACGAGCGAGAATCGCGATACTCGCAGGCAAAATTGGAACTCTACGGGTTATTCCGTGCGCTCAAAGCCGCGAGAATGTACCTTGTCGGAATAAAGGACTTGATGGTTCGCGTGGACGCGAAGTACATTAAAGGCATGCTCAAAAATCCCGATATTCAACCCAACGCGATGTGAGCCTCCACTGTGTGTCGACTCTGGCAACCGCCCAAATGCGCAACAAGGAGAAAAGAGGAATAGTACGGATGAATGGCGGAGCATAACTTCAAATCGGACACCTTCGAAATGGACATAAAGGATTGCGGGATAAAAACGCCAGCGGAACTCTCAGACACAGCGACATAAGCGTTGGTAAAGGTGTCACTGGCAAATCCACACTTCCATACGAGAACGCACAATGCTCCGCTCGCACAGAATTACCTGTTCTCGCGTCCCCGCGCCCCCCTTTCGTGTTTCTACGCTGCGCTACACCGTCACACTTCCATTTGCACGAGCGCCCTTCGCATGGCTACTCGATTTCCGCTGCTGTTTCCCACACACCCGCTCATTGTTTTCCACACGCCCGTGCCCGCTCGCATTTCCGCTGCACGCTCGCCGTTTCCCGCATGCCCGCTCGCCGTTTCCCGCACGCCCGCTCGTTGTTTTCTGCACGCCCGTGCCCGCTCGCATTTCCGCTGCGCGCTCGCCATTTCCGCTGCGACGCCCTCTCGCCGTTTCCCGCACGCCTGCTCGCTGTTTTCCGCATGTCCACGCCCACTCGCCGTTTCCTGCGCACCCGCTCGCTGCCTCGAGCTTCCTCCTCCGCCTCGCGCTTCCTCCTCCACCTCGTGCTTCCCCTCCGCCTCGCCTCGCCGGCGAAGCCGAGCCAGGCGCCGAACATGATAAAAACTGGTTATAGGACGAGTAGGGTATGGATATGGAGCTCGAAGAACGGCCGTCAAGGAGGAGTAGGACAACTAAGTCAAGAAGGGTATCAATATGACGAGGAGACGAACTCCGTCAAGGAGGAATAGGCCAACTAAGTCAAGAATGGTATCAATATGACGAGGAGACGAACTCCGTCAAGGAGGAGTAGGACAACCAAGTCAAGAAGGGTATCAATATGACGAGGAGACGAACTCCGTCCAGGAGGAATAGGCCAACCAAGTCAAGAAGGGTATCAATATGACGAGGAGACGAACTCCGTCCAGGAGGAATAGGCCAACCAAGTCAAGAATGGTATCAATATGACGAGGAGACGAACTCCGACCAGGAGGAATAGGCCAACCAAGTCAAGAATGGTATCAATATGGCGAGGAGACGAACTCCGTCAGGGAGGAGTAGGACGACCAAGTCAAGAATGGTACCGATATGACGAGGGAAGGAATTCCGACAAGAAGGAATGGGTGAAACAGAGCGAGAACAATATCAACACAACAAGAGGATGAATTCCGCAGTGAAAGAATTTGATCGACTCAAGAACTGCGCTGGAAAGGAGCTATCCAACTCGGGGAAAAGTAACAGGACAAAGGAGAAACTGGGTCTACGACACGAGAGGAGCTTGACCAGGCTGATGACAACGTCATAGGAGTACCTCCGTCAAAGGGTCACTCCACCAGCAAAGGAGAGGAGGAAAGCGGACTCCTTCAGGCCTAAAGGGGGTAGGAGCTACCTTGTGGGCTGAGGGCTGTGTCTAGAATGAAGAATGCATGTCGGGACGATGTGCCGGTGGCTGGACAAAGAGTATAAAAACCTAGCGTATTATTCGAGAATGGCATCTTGTATTTCCCCACCTAAATTCCTAAGGCTTTCACAAGCCGAGAAAGAACTCTTCCTCCGTCTTTGGACACGAGACGGACACCAAACCGAAGTACCACAAAGTACAGGTTAAAGCAAGACCCGGAGCGCAAGGAGTGGCCAATCAGTCGCTTCCGGTAGGGAACTCCAACCAGAAAAAGGACCAGGTCGTATAGGAGATCCTGAAAATGATAAAACACCACGTACCAAAGGTGGAGTGGTATCAAAACAGCCAGCAACAGAATTTCTGTTAGCGTGTAACTGTTCCGACTGAGTAGTATCGGAAGGCAAACGGTCCTTGACTTGGGATAATTCGGAGAAATCCAGTACCCATAGCTATCTACCAACCGGCACGGTCACCTCGTCAGCAAATATCTCGCCTCGAGGTTCAAGCGGAGACATAAAGAAAGGGGTCCCAAAGGAAGGGAATAGCAGAGTTTAGGCTACGACATTCGAAACAGGCCCGAGGTCCCGCACATTAAACGGAGAAGAAGATCACAACGGAGAAATAAAACCGCAGCTCAGAAAACCCCTACCCACTGCACAGAGCAAACACCCAACGCGACTCTATCCGCAACTCCTTCCGTCCTCCCTCGATAGGAGCCTGTATAGGATACGCAACCGAGTTATCGGACCCTGGAAGGCTGAAAAGGAACGAACTCTGTATCCCCCAGTGCACTAAGGCTTCTCAGTGCTCCGTGCTGAAAGCCTGTAAAAATAACAGATCCTGCCCACCCATCTAAAGATCTATCCCTTGTAAACTTAACCCATCGTACTTCGGAGGAATAAAAACCACCCGACACTTGCTACACAAATTTCCCCCTAGAGGATGATACCTTTTCTGCAGTACTGTACCCACAGACGTAACATTCGTCTGACAGTCAAGAAACCGCAGTCCGCATCACAGCGGATGCCTGGAATGAAGCAGCGGCAGACGGAACAGGGAGCAGTGGCGGAAAGATGCGGGTTGCACGAGAGCAGGCAAAATGGCAGGGAAGCGCCGGGAGCGCCACAGGTGGTATCGGACGCTGTGGGTGCGGTGCTGCACCCCGACCTCATAGGCAGTAAGGCAGGGCGATATGGAGAGCAGAAAGAGCATGTATGGTAGCCTGGACCGTAAAGGGCACAACCACCGATGCTGGTGGAGCGGTGGGTCGTGCAGAGCATCCGCAGCCTATCAGACAATGCCAGCGATGTGCAGAACCATTCGAGGAAATGGTAGGTAGAGACGCAATTGGCCCTGGGCAAAAGGAGAGGCGGGACCAGGCGGTATGGTGGGAGAAGCGGGGGGAGGCGGCGTGGACGACGGTGAACACAGGAATGGGTTTGAGGCCATGTGCTTTGGGGATGAGAGTGAGAAAGCCATAGCCTGGGTATGGGTAGAATTACAGAGCAGCAGCCCCAGTGGGGCCGCTTTTATGGTGGATACCAGGCTGGGCATGTGTATGTGTGTAATGGTGACGCCGGGCTTTCAAGGCATATTCAGGCCATGAACCATGCACAGAGTGATACAATAGCTTCAGATTATTACACAGGCGAAAGAGTGAGGCCAGGAAGGGCCCCTGAGACGAAGGGGAGCCGCGGGGGATGGGGAGAGAGAGCATGATGGGAATATAACAAGTGTCAACAAATTGCTCAATTTGGGTGGACGGAGCGCCATCAAGCACGGACTATCACAAGGACTATCAACGACGCAGGCGCAAGCACGGGGAGCAGCTAATGCACAGTTGGTTGTGGCGCAAAAAAGGTGAAATCATGTATCAGCGCCTACCGCTAAGCAGAGGTTTTGATATATCGCAGCCCTACGCTGATCAGAGGACCTTTGAGCCATAGCAGTAAGATTTAGTCTAATGTATATGGTCCTAGCCATAGTAATTGGTATCTAAAGCCACGGAGCCAGCCAAGCCCATGGCTGGGTTGGTAAAAGGCTAATGGTCATTATTCTCTAATAGTGGCAAAATGAATGATAGGAACAGGGATTGAACTGTTGAACCACTACCCCATGAGGAATATTCAGACAGGTGTCAAAACCTGCTAGACCATACTGCTGATATATGCTATTTTTTGTTCCCAGCTAGGGTAAGGCTAGCCTTACCCTAGCCTTACCCTACCTGGCCAGCTTATACCCACACCTAGGGCAGGCAAGCTGCCCTAGGTCTTCGAAATTGTTTTACATACTTATTCTGTGTTTTTGGGAGTATTCTAACCTTAACCAACCTAACCAAAAAGCCTAACCAACCCTAACCAACAAAAAAATACTATACCTTGGGACCCTAGCACCTAACCTCCTAACCCCTAACTCTAACCACTAGCCTCTAACACTGACCTGGCCCTATGCGGGCCATAATATGTGGGTGAAAAAGCTTATTCTGTGCTTTGGATTGCACTGGTCTATCCCTACTAGATAAGTGAGCCATCACTCCTGTTTAGTTCAGTTGGTTACGATGCTACTTTCGTACATTGTGTAAGCTGCACCCTCACTTTTTGGGTTCGATTACTGTTGCTGCCTTCCATTGTTTTTAATGACCAATAGTCTAATGACTTTGGCCCTAGCCATCCATGGCTAGAGACAGGGCAATAAACAACAATTACCTGGCTGGCTCCATGCCAGGAGACTAAATCCTACGACTAGGAGTGGACCTTTGTTATATCAAATCCCCACATATACCTGCTACATGATATGCACCAAAACGGTATGGTCCCACTTTATAGCAAAGTTCGAACAATGAACATCAGAAAAAGCAAGAAGAAAGGAGAAAGAAGAAAAAAAACATTCCCTATCACCCAACCCCAAATCGAACAAGGGACTCTCTGCTTGATGTAAGGGTCTGTCTCAGCCAGTTTGCGATAAAGCCTGACTGCTTCCTCATAGACCTGCACTGCATCGTTGTTGCAGCCAATATCATGCAGATCTACACCAAGGTTGTGCAGGGAATCAGCTAGATCTTTGGTGAGCAAAGGGTCTGTCTCTGCCAGCCTACGGCGGAGCCTGACTGCTTCCTCATAGACCTGCACTGCATCTTTGTTGTGGCCAATAGCATGCAGATCTACACCAAGGTTGTGCAGGGAATTGGCTAGATCTTTGGTGAGCAAAGGGTCTGTCTCTGCCAGCTTATGATAAAGCCTGGCTGCTTCCTCTTTAACCTGCACTGCATCTTTGTTGTGGCCAATAGCATGTAGATCATAACCAAGGTTGTGCAGGGATGTGGCTAGATTCTTAGTGACCAAAGGGTCTGTCTCTGCCAGTTTATGATAAAGCCTGACTGCTTCCTCTTTAACCTGCACTGCATCTTTGTTGTGGCCAATAGCATGTATGACTGCTTCCTCTCTAACCTGCACTGCATCTTTGTTGTGGCCAATAGCATGTAGATAATCACCAAGGTTGTGCAGGGATTTGGCTAGATTCTTAGTGACTGAAGGGTCTGTCTCTGCCAGTTTACGATAAAGCCTGACTGCTTCCTGTTCAAACTGCACTGCATCTTTGTTGTGGCCAATAGCACGCAGATCATTGCCAAGGTTCCACAAGGAATTGGCCAGATCCTGGGTGACTGAAGGGCCTGTCTTAGCCAGTTTATGATAAAGCCTGACTCCTTCCTCTTCAACCTGCACTGCATC
Organism: Mycena leptocephala; assembly: GCA_029378395.1. Taxonomy (NCBI): domain Eukaryota; kingdom Fungi; phylum Basidiomycota; class Agaricomycetes; order Agaricales; family Mycenaceae; genus Mycena; species Mycena leptocephala. Next base: position 4,728 of record JARJLF010002786.1, on the reverse strand, counting down.
TTTGTGATGACCGATAACACACAGATCTACACCAAGGTGGCGCAGGGAATCAGCTAGATCCTTGGTGACTGAAGGGTCTGTCTTAGCCAGTTTACGATAAAGCCTGACTGCTTCCTCATAGACCTGCACTGCATCCTTGTTGCGGCGAATATCATGCAGATCTACACCAAGGTTGCGCAGGGAATCAGCTAGATCCTTGGTGACTGAAGGGTCTGTCTCAGCCAGTTTACGATAAAGCCTGACTGCTTCCTCATAGACCTGCACTGCATCGTTGTTGCGGCCAATATCATGCAGATTTACACCAAGGTTGTGCAGGGAATCAGCTAGATATTTGGTGACTGAAGGGTCTGTCTCAGCCAGTTTACGATAAAGCCTGACTGCTTCCTCGTCAACCTGCATTGCATCTTTGTTGCGGTCAATAGCACGCAGATCATTACCAAGGTTGTACAAGGAATTGGCTAGATCCTTGGTGACTGAAGGGTATGTCTCAGCCAGTTTACAATAAAGCCTGACTGCTTTCTCTCCAACCTGCACTGCATCTTTGTGATGACCAATAACACGCAGATCTACACCAAGGTGGCGCAGGGAATCAGCTAGATCCTTGGTGACTGAAGGGTCTGTCTTAGCCAGTTTACGATAAAGCCTGACTGCTTCCTCATAGACCTGCACTGCATCTTTGTTGCGGCAAATATCATGCAGATCTACACCAAGGTTGCGCAGGGAATCAGCTAGATCCTTGGTGACTGAAGGGTCTGTCTCAGCCAGTTTACGATAAAGCCTGACTGCTTCCTCATAGACCTGCACTGCATCGTTGTTGCGGCCAATATCATGCAGATCTACGCCAAGGTTGTGCAGGGAATCAGCTAGATCCTTGGTGACTGAAGGGTCTGTCTCAGCCAGTTTACGATAAAGCCTGACTGCTTCCTCATAGACCTGCACTGCATCGTTGTTGCAGCCAATATCATGCAGATCTGCGCCAAGGTTGTGCAGGGAATCAGCTAGATCCTTGGTGACTGAAGGGTCTGTCTCAGCCAGTTTACGATAAAGCCCGACTGCTTCCTTGTCAACCTGCATTGCATCTTTGCTGCGGTCAATAGCACGCAGATCATTACCAAGGTTGTACAAGGAATTGGCTAGATCCTTGGTGACTGAAGGGTCTGTCTTAGCCAGTTTACGATAAAGCCTGACTGCTTCCTCTGCATCCTGCACTGCATCTTTGTGATGACCAATAGCACGCAGAAAATTACCAAGGTTGTACAAGGAATTGGCTAGATCCTTGGTGACTGAAGGGTATGTCTCAGCCAGTTTACGATAAAGCCTGACTGCTTCCTCTTCAACCTGCACTGCATTGTTGTGATGACCAATAACACACAGATCTACACCAAGGTGGCGCAGGGAATCAGCTAGATCCTTGGTGACTGAAGGGTCTGTCTCAGCCAGTTTACGATAAAGCCTGACTACTTCCTCATAGACCTGCACTGCATCTTTGTTGCGGCCAATATCATGCAGATCTACACCAAGGTTGCGCAGGGAATCAGCTAGATCTTTGGTGACTGAAAGGTCTGTCTCAGCCAGTTCATGATAAAGCCTGGCTGCTTCCTCATAGACCTGCACTGCATCGTTGTTGCAGCCAATATCATGCAGATCTACACCGAGGTTGCGCAGGGAATCAGCTAGATCCTTGGTGACTGAAGGGTCTGTCTCAGCCAGTTTACGATAAAGCCTGACTGCTTCCTCATAGACCTGCACTGCATCTTTGTTGCGGCCAATATCATGCAGATCTACACCAAGGTTGTGCAGAGAATTGGCTAGATCCTTGGTGAGCAAAGGGTCTGTCTCTGCCAGCTTATGACAGAGCCTAACTGCTTCCTCATAGACCTGCATTGCATCTTTGTTGTGGCCAATAGTAGGTAGATCATAACCAAGGTTGTGCAGGGATTTGACTAGATTCTTAGTGACTGAAGGGTCTGTCTCAGCCAGTTTACGATAAAGCCTGACTGCTTCCTCTTCAACCTGCACTGCATCTTTGTTGTGGCCAATAGTACGCAGATCATTGCCAAGGTTCCATAAGGAATTGGCCAGATCCTGGGTGACTGAAGGGTCTGTCTCAGCCAGTTTACGTTGAAGCTTGACTGCTTCTTGAATGACCTGCACTATGTCATTGTGATGGCCAATAGCACACAGATCTATACCAAGGCTGTGCAGGAAGTAGGGGAAGAAAATATCTTGCCCAGCACTGTTTTCATCTAGAAAATGTGTTGGACTCAGTGAATCAATTCGTTCTTCTGAGTTCTGTTGTAAAATTTCTACCTTGAACTGTCTCTGTACCAAGAGATCAGAAGATACAGAATGATTGTCAATTGAACTCACCCTTGCCAAAAAGGGTGTGTTCAATCCGAGTAAGTGATAGTAGTAGATCAGTGCTCTGCAATGAACGGCGAAATCTAGAAGTGAATTGATTGTCCCAGTCTGTTGTGGATGACATAGTTTTGGCCTGAATCGAAGGGTCCTCCAGTCGCTCGACAATTTGAGGAGCTGTTGGACGCATCTCAGCCCTTCCTTCCCAACAATTGTTGAGTAGCTCCCAGAGACTATCAAGCACTGTTGTGCCTGTGCATGACATAGGCTGCAAAGGCCGTTTCCCCTCGATGACTGCGAACATGACTGCTGTGTCCTGTGGCAATTCAGGAAATGGGATTGATCCTGACATTATCTCCAGAATCTTAGCACATCACAATAAGGAGACAAAACACTTACCTCATAGCAGACACAAGCAAAAGCATAAACATCAGACCCAAAGTGGTTCTGTCCTCCTTGGAATAATTCTGGTGCTTGATAGCGTGCTGTCCCACCTCGTCCATTTGCAGTGGAAGTGGTGAACAACAATGTCATAGCATGGGTGATTGAAGAGACACCAAAATCAGCAATACAGGCCTTGCCCGAGGGTGTTACAAGGATGTTAAGCTATGTATGTCATCAACAAAAAGTAATTTGCATTATAGAAGACATGAATCATTACTGCTTTCAAGTCTCCATGTATTACATTTTCTTTGTGAAGGTATTGTAGCCCTTGGGCTACATCCAGGATCTAACACAGTTAAATAACTAAGAATCTTTGTGTCAGATTGAATGTATGCCCACCAGTGAGAGACGGACTTGAGTGGCTGGCTTGTTGATTTCGAGGAATTTCATGATGTTACCATTCTCCATCCACGGTGAGACCAGACACAGCCTAGTATTGAGATAGTATACACCAAAGAAGGGAAGTACATTTGGGTGAGCCAGTTGGCGCCAAATGAGAGCTTCTCGGCCAAATTTCTAGATAATTATAAATCAAAATGTATCTGTGAAAGGGAAGAGAACCCAACATTGAGTATAGACTGAATATCCGAGTCCTCAAAAACCCTCATGATCTTCATTGAGACGCTTACTTCACGGACCAGGCCCTTCCAAAGATCCCCAAAGCCTCCAGCGCTACTTGATTACCGACTTTATGCAACTCCGGGAGCACAAAACATCGAGGATGGAGGCCAGACTCCCGAGAAAGCCGCAATAAAGCCTTCAATATGAGTGATTTACTGAATGGGAAGGAGTCGAGATCCAGGAGCTGTTTTGTTGGTCAATTTAATTAATATTCACCCGGCAGCAAAACCATAATGTTACTGACATCTTGTAATAGATCAAGAAGTGTTTGGGCATCTGTTCCTCGACAGGCCAAAAGCCTCTGATACGACACTCGTTCTTGCAGAAGATAAACCAGCTTTGCAACAATGGCGGAGTCTTCGGTGTTTACGTGCTTAAAAACATCGGGATTCAAGAGCGGTGGCTGGCAAGAGATATTTTCGGCTTTAACAGGCCTAGTAAATTTGGGTGATACTTATGAACTGTGATAACCTTACCAGAAGTTCTGGCACCAGCCTTGTGTTCTGTCTTCAGTCCCAACAACTGACGGTCCAGGCGCTCAGCCAATTCTAGTCCAAGTGCTGGCAGTGGATCGCCATCTTGCCTCGAAGTCGGCAGCGTTGCATGCAGATCCCCAGCGATACCAATAAAACTAGACATGGAGGGGAAAGAGCCAGTTGTGTGAGAGAGAGGGCGCGGGATGAGAACGATGAGAAGCTGTATTCACCCTCTTTATAAAATTACGTGCGTCTGTACGTCCGTCTTCCCCTCGTAATGAAATTACGTGTCTGTCTGTCCGTCCGTCAGAAGTCTTTTTAAACTCCGCTCCTCGGCTGCACTTGCTACCTAAAGTACTGGCCAACTTATTTATTAGTGCCCCTCCGTTCTGAGCCAATTTCAAGTTAGGAAAAATTATGGGCCCACAATCAATATGGCACATCTCCGCAATTCCAAATGAAGTGCTAGGGCGCTTCGCGCCCGGCGCGCTCTTGTGTGGTCTAATATATAACTACACTGCCTTTTCTAAATGAATGGTGTCCCACGATTCTCCAGGATCTGATCAAATGCCAACCATCCTTACCCTCAAGCAAACATCCGTAGGACCTTTTCAGTCGGATCAGAGGCCAGGCAGGACGCACGACAAGATGACATTGCATCTGGTTCCAGAGGACGGCACTGCCTCTGAGAACGAAAGAGACCCGCGTGGACTCATGCTATGGGTTATTATCAATTAGATAGTGACTATAACGAAACAAACCCACGAACCCTGCGAAGCAAAGTCGAAGCAAAGGCTTGATTCGCAGGGCTATTTTGGGCTCTCGTGAG
>JARJLF010002785.1:0-28938 GCA_029378395.1 Mycena leptocephala | reverse complement strand
GGAAAATACGGAAAAGCAACGGAGATGGAATAGCACAAGAAAACAATCATATAGAATCATAATAAGTCAAACATCGTCCAGGAACTCTCTACTCCAGCGGCACCTCCAACGTCATCAACACGCGGTTCGCCCGGAAAAAGGTTGACGCCTTCGAGGTCGTTACGGGCGGCGCGCTATCGATCGGCGTCTCCAACGCACTGACGATGCTCGGCAGCGGGCCGCTGGTGTTAAAGCGCCACGGAAGATCGACCTCGACATCCTGGTTTGTCGAGTTCGACCGTTGAACACGCAACACCAGGCTGCCGTTGGTCGTCTTCCCGACGGCGAGCACAACGTCCAGAGGCGTGACGCTGGCGAGCTGCGCCGCAGCGGGCATCTTTGACGCATCCTGGCTCAGGTCGAGCGGCACGGCACGCAGCGGCGTCTGCGCGTAAAGCGATGTGCGCAGAGGGTGCCCGGTGTTTGCGAGCTGCGATTGAACGTCCAGCGTGTAGTACTGCGAGTGCGTACCATTATCCGTTCCGGCTGCCCCGCGGTGTCCGCCGGGTGTGTTGCGTAGCAGGACCCCGTGTAACGTTGTCGCGTTGATCGTCCACGCAGGTATGCCGTTGTGGTACACAGCGCCGACGGCGGTGCCGCCCTGCGTCGTGACGAGGTTCGCAAAATCGTGGCTCGCGCGGAACGTCGGTCCGGCCCAAGACTTTTGCGGCTCACGGTCCTCCCAGAAGTACGCTGTCCCGTATTCCAGTGCCGTGGCGGTCGCGCCGTCTGCCGTCCGCATCGGGAACGACGCCATCACGGACCAGCCGCCGGGTTGATGCGGCGCGGCGCCCGTCGTGTTGATGCGGACGAGCGTCTCGCCCCGCACGAGGTCGTACTGTGTTGAATATAAATTTCCGAATGTGTCGTTCAGCGCAACGTTGAAGCGCCACCGAATGGGACCGTTTTCTACGAGGCTGGCGGGCCCGGTGGCATTAAGGGACGAATTGGGGGCGAAGGTGCCCGTGCTGCAGCCCTGCGGGGCGATGAATTCCATCCCAAACTGATATATGTTCCCATCGTCCTGCCATAGCCCAATGCGATTGGCGGGAGCTCCCGGCTGGACATACCACCTGTTGCCAATGGTCAGGTTCCCGATTGCCCAACCGGAGTCCTGGACGAGGGTGAGATTGACGGCGCCGTTCCCGAAGAGATAGGTTTCGCTGTTGATCGACTGCGGCAGGAATGGAGGTGTTGGACCTAGCAATGGTCGAAGTTGAACGACCTTGTATGCCATAGAAAGCATGCCGGGCACTTGGAACAGCAGCTTGCCGTTCCAACTGCGCTGCACGGTCCCGACTGCGCCGTCAACAACGACCTGGTAAGCCACAGTTCCCCCGCTTGGGTCATCCATCTCTACCATTGCCTGTCAGGTAGATTAAGGCCGAGTTGGTTGAAAACCACTACAGGTATGATATTTTGTTCCGGGGTCCACTGCACGACAATGGAGAGCTGATCCATAGCCGTGCTCATAGCGTCTCTCGCTAGAGTCACTGTCTCGTTCGACATGGATAGTTGGCCTTTCGAGTCCCAGACACCTCCCGGCGGCGGATTGGGGGTGGCGCAATTCTGGTTGCCGCAATTGCCGCCGGAGTAGTAGACCTCGTCACACGACGTTCCGGCGACGAAATCGTGGTGAGTCGTGGGGACGAGCAGGTCCCAACCGGCTCCGATCTTGGCCTGCAATGATGCCTGCATATCTGGGGTCGTTCCGTTATAGATTGTCAAGATGGATGCCAAGACCTCCGCGCCCATGAGTAACTGAGCGGCCTTGTAGTGGTCTATCTTAAGCTGCGGCCGACTCGCAAAATAGCCCGTGTAGTAGTTCTCTGCGAACAGCGTGAAATTTCGGAGCGTTGTCGGGTTGGTCATCAGAGTGTCGTAGTACTCGGCAAATGTGGCGAGTTTGCCTGTAATACTCGAATTCAGTGCGCCAGTCACCCCTGTCCAGTTGTACAACGACGATGGATTGCCTCCCGGTACAGAGCTGTTGGGAAATTGCCAGTCACCGCCCTCAGTGGCGAAGATCGTACCCCCGGGCCACACACAATCGGAGCATTGGGCCAGAAATTCGGTCATCCCGTTGTGAGCGTTGGTGGGGTCAAAGTTGGAAATGCCGTAGTAGGTTTCGGGCATGAAGTGGGTGAGCACACTTGAGCCATCCCTACCGGGCCAGTAAAAGCTCGTCCCGTTTCCGCGCACATCTGCAGCGGCTAGTTGCTTCAGGGCAGAGCGAGGGCTGCGGGGAACCAGGGATGCGAGAAAGCCCAATGGCTTTCATCCCAAGCGCCTCGACCAGGACTGGAAGCTGGGGAGAGTGCCCAAAGTCGTCTGGCACCCAAGCCACCGGAAAGATATTGTCCGCGAGGCCCAAGGAGTCGAGATATTCATGCCCAGTAAGGTAGTTTCGAATGAATACCTCGCTGTGTGTTACTTGGTTGTCTGGCGAGGTGATCCCACCGCCAAGTAGGCAGAACCGCTCCATGTTGTCGCGAAAGACATCTACCTTCCCTGGATCGTCGTTCAGGTACTGGCGCAAGAATGCGACTTCAGCGTAGGAAAATCGGAAGTCGGCGTCGTTGCTTTGGAGGATGGCTGCGACACTATCCAAGATTCCATGCACCCCAAAGTCGTTCCATGAGCACGTATAATAGCCCCCGAAAGTCTGCTGCCAGTCCCAATCATTGTGGGTGGTGGGACAGACCATCATCGTCGTGGCCAAGGGCAAGGCTGTATGAAGCACGGCAGTTGACATGTCCATCGCGCGCTGCTCAAAAAAGTACTTAGACTGGGGGATTTATTCCAGGTGATTGTTCTTACCACACAAGGCTTCCGATGATCTTGCAATGTGGCACTGTGAAAGTTGCCAGGCACTGTTGGACAGACATGTCGGCGGAATCCGATGGGCAGAGGGTTTGGGACATACCTAGTAGTCAGACTGTGGTATTTCAGTATTCCCACCTTGGAATTTACCCTCACTTAAAGACGGCCGTTGAAGTGAGGGGAAATGAGCACGGCCAATAGTGCAGGTAGACATTTATACGCAGTCTTCGGGACACCAATCTAGGCACAGTAAGATGGACAGTAAAGGCACAGGGATCCCGCGTAAGACGGCCGTTGAAGTGAGCACGGCCAATTGAATGGTACAGGCGGGCATTTATATGCAGTCTTCGGACACCAATCTAGGCACGGTAAGATGGACAGTAAAGGCACAGTGATCCCGGGTAAGTGGGGCTGGACGCTGTTTAGGTATACCGCCGCAGGTATCTGAATAAAATACAGTAAAAGACCCATCCGTGGCTGAACCGAAAATTTTATGAGAGGGCTCGAAACAGGTATAGGTTGCGGCGTCCAGCGGGTCCTGGGTATATAAATATATCAAACGAGGTACAAGCTAGCCTGAGAGCGTCTGTCAAGAGATGGGTATACTGAGTGAATTGAGCTTCGATCAAACATTGGCACAGCCTCTGATGCGAAAACTTTCTCAATATTGATCTTGCGAGCATCCAAATGCCTCGAGCTGTGAAGACCCATTTCAGCCGCGTCCATGACCAACCCCTCAAAGTCCAGAAGCCCCAGCCGGGCTCCGCAGGTCAACAATCCATTATTTGACACGGCTCGGTTTGGCCAGCATATCCTGAAAAATCCTGCAATTTCGCAAGAGATTGTCGATGCGGTACAATCACAAGCATCCCTACCTGACCAGCATTGACGCGGTTTGTACAGGCGAAACTCAAGCCGACAGACCAAGTACTGGAGATAGGACCAGGAACGGGTAATCTTACCGTTCGTAATAACTTGTGCTTTGAAGGTAAAGCTAACACAAAGAAAAGGTTCGAATACTTGAAACTGCGCGCAATGTTACTGCTATCGAAATGGACCCACGGATGGCAGCAGAATTGACGAAACGAGTTCAGGCAACGTGCGGTTTTCCAAGTTATTTTCGAGCAACCACTCATTTTTCTTAGACCTGCACAAAAGCGACTCCAGATCGTGGTCGGCGACTTTGTAAAGGCGGAGTTGCCGTACTTCGATGTGTGTATCAGTAACACTCCCTACAAGATCAGCTCGACAGTGGTGTTCCGCTTGCTGTCCCACCGCCCCCTTTTTCGTATCGCAATTCTAATGTTTCAGCAAGAATTTGCACGGCGCTTAGTCGCGCAGCCTGGTTCACCCTTATGGTCGAGGCTATCTGCGAATGTCCAGCTTTACGCCAAGGTGGATCACATTCGCGACGTCAAGCGGAATAACTTCCGGCCAGCGCCGCAAGTCGAAAGCTCTGTGGTACGGCTAGTTCCCCGAGATCCACCACCCCCAGTGCAGTTTGAAGAATATGATGGCTTGACGCGAGGTTCTTGTCACCAATACCTTTTCCCCCCTGTGATTAACAATTAGCGCAGTAATCTTCTCCCGTAAAAACAAAACCGTGCGAGCAACATTCCTACACTCTGGCGTCATCTCGATGTTAGAAAGCAATTGGCGTACTTGGTGCTCTGTCAACGAGGTAAGCAGAGTTTTTGATGCAAGATATGCCCAATTGATCTCTGGCAGACCATGGTCGACGACACTATCGATTTTAAAGAATATGTCTCTTCAATAATAGAAGAAACAGGATTTTCAGAACAGCGAGCAGTCAAAATGTCGGTGGACGACCTTTGTCGTGAGTAAACCCAAATGTTCCTGCGCAATCGACTTAGCCTGCCCACAGCTCCTTCTTGCATTTCACGAGAAAGGCATTCACTTTGCATAGCTCTGTACTTTTATCCGGACTTGTATTATTAGATGAAGAATGCGAAAGAGGAATAATTGATAGGGGCCGATGAGGAACAAAGAACGTGAGTATAGCATTATGGCTTTGCGTTTCAAGTACTGTACAAACGCATACTAGTAGATAGGGATCAACTCCAGATGTGCTCTGAGATCACAATGACACGCCTATCAGAGCCGCAATGGAGAGCGCAATGGCGAACGCGTTCGTCAACGGCGCATTCATCACCGAAACGCCGCTTGCACCTTTGGTGTCAGGCTTGTCGGTGGGCGTCGTTGAGTTGTCTCCGGTGGTGGTTGGGGTTTGCGTCGTGACAACAGTGTTCTGGGTGTCATCGAGGAAGACCATGGCCAGACTAGGGCCTGGTGCAGTGAACATACACCCGCTGCTCGAGCAACCAGTCAGATTCACGTTGGGCGTGGCCCAGCTCGGTTTGAGAGTGCTTTTGCCGTCGGTCACTCCAGGTCCCCAGGTCTCGCCGCCTAGGCTTCGGGTTAATGGGAGACAAATGTACTAACTGAATGGTCGTACCCCACGAAATATTTGTCTCTTCCTCCGGCGTTGCCGCAGCCAGGAACTTGACGGTGGCCGTGCCAGAACTAGAGAACACAGACCCGGGAAGGGCGAAGTCTTGTGACGAATTGGCGTAATTGAAGATGATGAGTCTGGAGACGGTTTTGTTGCCCTGGTTGTAGACGGCATATGCAGAGTTGGTCACATTCGGGTTGGTGCTGGAACCACCGAGATTGAGATCCGCAACAATTGCACCGTGGTCAGTTCGTAGCGCTTCCGCCATGACGAGGAGAGACTATTGTAGCCTTTAATAGCGGGTTTTTTAAATAGAAAGAACAGAGTAACAACATACGTAATAAGGCGAGTTTGTCGTCCAGGCGCCGGCCGTCCCAGGCGGGCCCACAGGAGGGGCAAGCAGATTGTACGAGATCCCCTTCATGTGGATTCATCAAACAGAGGGACAGATATAAAGAAAATGCGTACCCCTTCTCTGGTATGGATGTACGCTGTAAAACCTGATAAGCAAGTACGGGCGTTAGATAATGGCGATTGGCTAACCCTGAGCATAGCCCACTACCGCCATCTGCAGAGCATAATCGACGGACCAGAGGGATCCAACAGCAAAGCTTGGGGAGAAAGGAACACCGCCACAAGATGCCACTATTGAACTCCGAGTTGATGAGTTGGGGTCGGTTTTCCGTGGGTTGCTGCAAGAGACTTGCACTCGCGCATTAGACTCGGGTAAACAAACGTTTAGACAGACTAACTAGTCTATGCCGGGCTTTTGCCATTGAGCAAGAGTCACAACTGGGTATCGGGCCGTTAATGCAGCAGTGATGATGGAAACACGGAACATACCATTGCTGTGCTGCATATACCAAGGAAGCTGGTGCGGGAAGCCCGCGGTGTGGTTGCAATAATTTTGGGGATAATGTTGGAGGCTGCAGTGGTCTCTAAGTTTGTGAACGGCGCTGGTGACGTGACAGTGTCTACACACACAATGTACTTGAGCGCCGAGCTGAATTTAGTAAGATATCCCTGTTGTAACACTGACGCAAGGTCCTGGAGGAAGTTAATTACACGAGAGAGACTAGAATGTTCACACTCACCCCAATTGCAGCAAATACTGGGACCGCCAATATCCGGCTGGCCTTCGGCGTCGTTGGAACCTATTGTGGTAATGGCAGCAGAGTATTCCTGTCAGCAGTTAGGAAACCCGCACGTAGTTTAGAATTTAATAATACCCCAAAGTAGTCGTCCACAGTATAGTTTTTGGGCCGTTTATCTGTTGACAGACAGTCAATTTAACTTCCGACGGAAATAGATGGGAGAGTAGCGACCATGTCCCGCGTAAAGATCGGGCTCATTTCCTAAAAGCATGCTATCTAGACTGCTTCCCAATATGTTCCGCATATCGTTGGCAATACTTGCGTTGGGCTTGATTCCAAGAGGCACATCTATAACAAATTCAGTGACGGGAGAGAAAAGTTATGAGATTCGTACTTATTACATACGCTACCCCGTTCACACTTTTCGCCACTTGAGCCATGACCGTCCAAACCAGCGGATTATATGTAACCGGCTGGTCGTTGGCATTGAAGGTGCCCGGTTGAAGCTGGACCATGGGAGACGACGGTTGATCATAGTAGGGAGAACTATCCGCACTGTTCGTGTACTGTTAGTCCGAGACCGTAGGCTTAATTACGGACGCGCACCTATTCCCGCCGATTCGTATGCGTACGGGATTACCGCCTGTTCGCGCCCTTATTACAGCAAGATAATTGAGCATCGGAGTGTTTATAGTATTGGTGTCGTTCCCACTGAGGGCAGATCAGCATACTAGTGGATAAAAACCCAAAGAAAGACATTCAAGTATTGGTCGAGAAAAGATAGTTCGAACGATATTCCCAGGAAATTCGAGTGCACTACATTGGATGTCGAAGGAGTGGCGGGTACGGTGATTTGAACTGCAGCATTGGCGTGACCGATGTAGGCCAAAAGCAAAGGAATAAGGTACATGGCAGTCAAGAAGAAAGGATAAAAAGCGCGTGGGACCCGCGTCTAGGATTAGATGGCGAATCAACGCTGTGACACAGTGTTCCTTTATTTTCGGTTTTAGAATCGATGCAGTGACAGTGGCCCGTCCCGACGGTTCCGGCCCCGAAAGGCGGAAAGAAATGTTCATGAGGATAATATTGCGTGTGGTGACCGGTACCGGTGACCCATAGCCAGCCTTGAGCGCTTGAGCGCTTGAGCGGGAGCGTCAAAATTGTAAGGTAACCAGCTTTTGAAGACATCGGAACAAGACTCGATATGTCAAATTTGTCAAATTTGGCAGCGTGGGAATGGACCTCGGGGCTTTAAATTTCTCTCACCCTTCATCTACATACTTCAAGTCAGTTGGACGTACCGGTACCGCGCGTTATAATAACGTTGTGCAGATCAACGCGAGCAAAACGAGAGAAACAACGGCAGACGAATTCAGATTTTCTAACGGTGCGTCGGCGATGCAATCTGAACTGTATACACCCTTTGGGATAGATTTTTATTTATTTAAATGACCCTATTCTTTGAAATTCACTCGGAAAAAAAAGAAGCAATTAGTTTACCGTAGCCATCGCGTTCTCTTCTCGATAAAATTCCGTATGTCTGATCTGTCAACGGCCTTTTCAACAAACCTTTCAGTGACTTCCTGCATCATAAGATTTAAAACTTCAAGACTACTATGAACCAAAAACTCTGTGAGCGCAGGCCAAACGGAGATACTTGGTCCAAGCGGGAGATGTTGATGGCCGACACGTCAACAAACGCGGCCCGTGGGAATTCACGTCGCGTCACGGAATAACACTCGGTGGCTGACAAGTGTGACTCTGTTCTTTCCTTGGTCTTTACCACCATCTGCAAAGAAATGCCTCCCTCGTATTCGCTTCAATGCCCACCTCAGCCTCCTCCCTCAAGTTTACGTTTGGTTTCGTTCTGGGCGTGTGCGCGTGTCTCGCTACATAGACCTCGTCAAGCATGGTCTGACAGTCTCCGCCTCGCTCCCCGTCTCTCCTCGTCTTCATCGTCCTGAACCTCCTCGCCCTCGATATCGTCCTCATCCTCCCCCACCTTCGCAAGATCATTGGCTTCAAGACCCTCAAGCGTGCGGCGCAAGACAAACCCGCTGTCCAGAACGGTACCCTCGTCGTCTACGAAGGGCCTCGCCGGCGTCCTGAAGATATGGCCATCACTCTCGTGCTCCTACTCGCAGCCCGCCTCCAGTTTATAAGCCGCGTGGCGACGTCCTATCCCACGACGGTCGCGCTCCTCGACGCAGCCGTGGATTCCCAGAACGCGACGGTTTCGGATTTGGCGGATAGCGAGCAGATTCAAGTTATTCCGGGGTCTTACGAAGGCGACACCACCATCATGCACCTCGTCTTCATACTCCCTCTCCTCGTCGTCCTCGCATTGGTTTCCATCGGTTGGACCATCATATCCTGCTCCTCTGGAATCGTGTTTTCGGCGTATAGAAACATCTGGGTGATCGTCAAGCTCAAGGACGTGTGCAAACGGAAGAACAGAACACAGACGCCCAACGACGATGACGAGGCCGACGTCACTCTGGTCGATGAGAGTGTATCGCAAGTCATTATCATCAAGGAGAGCGAATCTTCTTGCGCCGTTCCCAGCTCCCCGTCCTGTCAGCTTCCCAGTCGGCTCCCGTTCTCACTTCCGTTGACGAAGTCAAGCTGTTGACAAGGACAGCGACTCCAGTTCTTCAGTTCCCGTCTACATCCCGTCTCGCAGTCGGCTCCCGCAATAATCTCGGCCACCATTGACGACGACGCCGAGTTCGGAGAGGTCTGGACTGCCCCGTCGACGCCCGTTCTCCCTCAGGCTGGCAGACTATGCCACGCCTTCTCGACCGTCGCCGTTCCTATACCATCTCTCCTCTCAACGTGGCCTCAACCCATCCGTGGCGCCATTTGTTCCTTCCACCCGGTCAACGGCAACCCCTCCCACCAGCAGTCGTCCCGCTTCCCATCGTCCTCAGCCCCAGCAGAACTGGCAACCTGTCCATCCGCTCTCTTTCCAATGGGCTCGTGGCGGCTGCCGGACTCGCATTACCGCGCCTCCCCCTCTGGCTCCCCTCGACGCATCTGCGTCCGAATCCGTCCCTAAGCTTGTACGGCGGCTCCGGTCACCCTCTCGTCGACGAAGATGCTCATCGGCCAGGATTGTCTGCTAGCATATGGGCGCCAGCTCCCCTCGCGCATCTGTGTCCGAATTCGTCCCTAAGGCTTGCGCAGCGGCTCCGGTACCGCCCCTCGTCGACGAGGATGCTCATCGGCCTGGATTATCTGCCAGCATGTGGGCGCCATCCTCACCTTCGCTTCCTGTGGTCCCCGCCAAAAAGGCAATTACTTTTCGTAGGAGCCCGCCAAGCTTCTGGTCTGCCGGCGGCTGCGCCATCCCCATCGTTCCGCCTTCCTCTGCTTGAATATAAAACGAATTTAGAGTTCTCTGCTTCAATTTAAAAAATAGATTTGGCTGGAGTTTCCGTGAGTTGTTTTTGTCTTTGATTTGACTGTCCTCACACACTTTCCAGCACATACTATACCTCTGTAACATTATATCCGGATTCTCTTTCTTTTGCTTGATTGTATTTTTATTACTTGCGTTTGGTGAGTTTCTCTCCTTTTCCATCGGCGGGTTCTCAACGCACTCCTGCAGCGCATTCTACTTGGTCCTACATCCACAGTCTACTCCGCCAGCGCATCCTACCCAGCAGTACATCATCCTACTCCCTTAGCGCCCATCCTACTCCCAGCGCGCCGTCCTATACCCACAGTACACCTACTCCCCGCGCATACTACACCAGCAGTGCATCATCATACTCCTGCAGCGCTTCCTACTCCAACATCGCACTCCTACTCCCACAGTGCACATTCTATTCAAGCAGTGCACCTACTCCCATAACCGCAAAACGTCTTGTTCCTTGGGATAGCTTTCGCTTCCCTTGGTTCCGGTGAGTATCTCCACTCTCGATATTCCTGTCGTTTCTCATTTAAACCCGGCAGACATATAGTGATCTGTATAGTACTGTGCTTGATGTATCTCTGAGCGTCGTGTGCTTGGTTTTTCTTGGGGGTTCGTGGCGCGGATTCATATATCTAGAGCGTGTACAATTTTGGTGTATTTCCAGTATATCGAATTTGTTATCCGCCTGCAGAGTGTTCGGATGGAACGTGTAGCTTGATTGAATTGGGGAGGTACAGGTCTTCAATTTATAGCGAGTATTTGGATAACCGACACGTAAGTTGGTGCTCACAGTGCGCTGACCGTCCGGAATTTCTCTATTCGAAGGGATCTTGGTGTGCAAAACTGTAGATGTGTGTCGCAACATAACGACGGATAGAGGGTAGTTGACAAAATGTTTGTGCTGAATGAAAATTTCGTGTCGAGAATCATGGAGGTCGAGGGGAGGGGGGCATTAAATTGACTGGTTGTGGGAATGAAACACGTCTTTGCAGAAAAGATATAGTGCAAGTAAAGACAGACCGGAATTTGTGTTCCTCTAATACAACGGAGACAGGGAACCTCTCCAAAACTTCGCAGGTCGGGGACGACAAGTAGCTTGTGCCGAAAATCTGAAGAATAGACGTGACGCGGCGGGGTATAAGGACGCAGACAAACCTATATCTCCCTGCATTCTCGGGAAGATCTTTACAAGTACCGCGAGAGCACCCCATATGAATTTCAACAGGGCTCAAGAAAATGAAGGCCGAATTGCGATGCTGAAAACTTTTCTTCGACGGCTGAGGGATTCATGGTGGTTGGAGTGAAGCAATATTTGTTGTCAGCGGTTGCAGAATTGAAGGTTGTCTTCCGTGACCAATTTGTTTTGCAACTGGCGATCGGCAAACATTTCCACCCTTTTCCTGCTTGACCTCGTCCACCGTTCTAACCCATGGCCGCTGCTTTACTGGGTGTCCTCACGCCTCCTCCTCAAACAAAAAAATAAACCGGTTCAAGTCGTCTTCCAGATGGACTTTGGAACCAAAAGCGACTGCGAACTCCTGGTGGATACCGTGGAAGTGGGTTCGACAACAGCGATATGCCCTCGTATTCAGAAAGTAGAAGGCTTCGATGCCATTCCCTTTCAAAACCGTTCTTTGAACGCAGTCATCGCATTTGCTGATGACACGGCGTGAGCCTCTCACACACAAGTGGCTCAATGTGCCCGAAGAAAGCGTTCTTTTGGAGTATGGGTTTCTCAGGTCGGGTCGGCGGCGGTTGGGCGTACTGGAGGTGTCGACTGGCGGATTGACTTTGCTTTGGATGTTGCTTTTTGGCCTTCGTGTTAGGTGCGCGTTCATGTGTTTCACGCGTGTCGATTCATACTTTCAGTGTTGCTCTACACTCTTCCGGGAAGAGAAAGCGTCGTTTATGAAGCCTCTCCGGCGGAGAGCTTGATTTTGGTGGCGTGCCGTCGTATTGTCAAACAGCTGGCTATGGCTTGAATCTTGCTTTTGTAGTGGCGTCTGGACTCTCTGGATCTTGCAATGGTCGGGTTCTATCCTGTTCTATGGCTCAAACTGTCGAGTGAAATGTTCGTTTATTCGCTCTGGCTGCTGGCGACATGCAACCAATGCTGTTACGCGTCACTGTCACAGAAGCTTTTGTGTCGATAGTCCATGGTCCATGGCAGATCGGTCAAACAGCGACGACATTCATACGAGCGCGATGAATAGAACAATGAGACAGGCTTGAATACGAGGAAACTCTCCACGAAGAGTGTTGCTCGGGGACTTCGACCGGCGGGTTGCAGTGTCGTTAGGAGCGAGTGCCAGATAGTGACGAGGCTCGAGGGCTGTCTGCTTAGGGATGAGAAGCGCGAAGCCTATTCCTAAGAACCACGTAGCTGGCAGACTTGACCTCCCTCAGCCTGACTGTCTCAGCGTACGAGTGGAAATAATCCCCTGCTCTCTGGCTCAGTTTTTTTCCCTAGTTATGCCGAGATTCGAGCTCGATGACCATGCTGACAGTTAGGTCCCCATTTTGACGAGAGCAGAAGCCCTCCTTCTCTCCTTGTCAAGATGCGCGCCTTGGTTTCGAAGAACTCGAAGCATTTGCAGATCCTGATCCAGAAGTTTGTCAATGTGAATTGAACCGGTAGTGTTCTGAGCGGCCCCTTGTCGAAGGTGAGTGGTATTTGACGTTCATGCCCGCAAGTTATGGTGCATAACAAAGACGAACGTTTCAGACGCGTTGGTTCACAAGTTCCCTAAATGGACACTCACGGCACAGATGCCTTTTTTACATATAAGAGAGTGCCGTTTTTTAAGCGATTTCACTTCTCTTTCACCTCACTCTCTCCAGTTACGAAGCAGACTATCTATCCCGTCGTCGACCAATGTCTCATCAGGACCCTCCCTTCCCTTCATTCACACTTGTGCTTTCGCAACATGCACAGTCTACCCCGGCTTCCTATATTGTATTTCCCTGGACTTCCGTCAGATACCAGGACCCTGTTGTTCAGGCGCCTATATATCCCATCCCTGCTGCAGTCCGTTATATATTCTCAATTTCTTCAACTCTCTTACGAATTTGCAGCCGCCTCAACCTTCAGTCGCCCAGACTCCCGTCAACATTCCCACTCGCATTGTTAGAGCGCTCCGTGTATGTCTGTTCCTTCGATTAAGAGATAACCATTTCTTCTAACATCTCTTTCAGCAATTCTTCGCTATAATTATTACTCGCCTCAAGGCGCGGATCACCTCCTGAACAACTTGAAAGTCTTGCCCATGTATATAGAATCCATCTTGGTCTGGCGGTCAGGTAAATCCTTTGCACATAGAAGTCCGTTGGTTAATCCACCCTCGCAGTGCCGCCCTAATTCTACCAGGAGACGCCCGACGCTCCGGTGTAACAAACATAGTCCGTTCGCTCTTTCTTGAATATACATACATCTTCGATGTGGCTCGCGTCGGGAGCCGGAAAAGTTTTCGTTCAAGTTGTACATAGACTGGGACCCTGCGGAGGAGGAGGAGGATCACCACACAAACGGAAAAAAGTAGTAATTGACAAACATTGTACATACTAGTTGATTTCTTTGACTTTTGGCACAGCCTCTGACGAGAAACAAAGCCTGACGAGTCGTAGAAAAAAGCGGCGAGACATGACACTCATTCTTGTAAAAGAAGAAAGCGAGCCATGACATTCATTCCCACATCCTACTCATGAAGTACGCTTACTCATTAACTGCAAACCGTCTCGTTCCTTGGGGTTGTGTCTTCTTACCTTGGTTCTGGTGAGTCTGCCCGAAAAGTGAGTAAGAACTTGAGCAACCACTACGTTGATGTTGAAAGTGAACCCGATATGCGTGAGCTGGCTGGCCGCTTTGATTTGTATTTTATTTAAATTGTTCTCTAACGTTATAAAGACCAGATCTTGACCGCAGAATCCCGCCCTCCTGACACCAGATACCGATCCATGTACCTAAGTCTCTCTACCGGTTTCATATGCCCGTTCGTTTGCAACGTAGAGTGCTGCATGCTCGTCCGGTTGTAGACCTAGATAAAAAATCAGTCAGTGGAGGCGCATCTAGAAGACTAAAAGCAAGTCGACCTTGATGCCATTCTCGCCCGTGGCCGCGATGATTTTTCTAGTGTCAAATTGCAGACCGGTCACCGGGTAGTCGTACTTCAGCGTTTCGAAAATTCCACCAGTTCGAAGATCCCATATCTAAAATAAATAAACAGTTTAGAGAATCGGATGAGCTATTGCTTCGGAGCGACTTACGCGGATGGTCTTGTCAAGGCTGCCGCTCGCGATGTGGATCTCGTCGAACTGCAGGCACGTCACCGGCGCGCTGTGCCCGAGCAGGGTCCGGTGCGCCTGGCCTGTCCGCACTACGCAAAACCATTCAATCTCAGATGTTGGGGAATGCCAATGGGATGGACTCACTGTCCCACATGCGCACGGCGCCGTCGCCGCTGCCACTGACTAGCCCATAGCCCCAGAACTGCACCCCACCGACAAAGTCCTCGTACATGTCCCAACTCCCGTCGGAATACGGCGGAGTGGGGACCGCAAAAGTGCCGACCGACGCGGCGGCACCGGAGAACATATTGTTCGGCAGCACGCCGCCGCCGGGATTGCGCTGGGGATGGGATATCGCCCACAGGATGTCCATGGTCATCACGCACTGCCCAGTCGTCAGATCCCACTGGCGGAGGGTCTTGTCGGAGGCACCAGTAACCTTTCAAGCGAACGAGAGTCAGAAAAAAGAGACGCGCAGGGCGGACAGCTTACGAGACAGTCGTCCTCGAAGTACAGCGCCGTAACCGCCTTTGTGTGGCCCTCTAAAACCCGCGCACAGCAGTCGTCGCGCTCCGTCGCGCGCTGCTTGCCGTCCCGCACCCCGTTCGATTCCGGCGCCGCCCTGGCCTCCGCGTCTGTGCCCTCCTCTTCCTCCGCGACGTCGCTCAGTGTCACGAGCTCGCCCTCATCACCCCACCCGTCCGCCGGGTCCGCGTCGACGCGCCGCAGATCCCACAGCCGCACATTCCCGTCCGCCCCGCCCGTCAGACACACGTGGTCCTCTACCTGCACGCACTTCACTGTCCCGGTGTGCCCGCGCAGCCGCCCGATTTCTGTGCCAGAAAACAGGTCCCAGACGCGGGGCTGCGGGTCGTCCTGCGACGCGCTGACAAGGGTGCCGTAAGGCTCTGAAAAGTCCAAGGCCGTTATTGGGGTGGAATGACTGTCTAACGTCTGCGAGAATGATTGAGAAACATGGGATGGAATGAGGGTAGAATATATACCATAAATGCGACCCCGGGTGGGAGTTCGTCATGTTCAGAGGGCAAGAAGGCTGGGCCTAGAAAAGTAGTTATTTAGATGGAGCTGATTCATCTCCAGCTCCTTACCTTTACGTCGGCGGGAGGTGTGGGGAAGATGGAACGGCTGCGCCGTCTGTGGTCGCTGCGACTGTTCAAATTCTAGCCTCTCCTTGACCCCTTCGACTGTGGAATGTCAGCGGAGAAAGCAGTAGAAAGAGATAGCGTAACACACGCTCGTCGTCCAGCTCTAGATCATCCTCGTGCAATTTCAGCAGATCTTGCTCTAACTTCGCCCGTATGCCATCCAGAGCAGCGATTTTGAGAGAAATTTCCGCGATTTCGCTGTGTATTAGGCTCTGCAGCACATCCGTGAGTGGCCTCCATAAGAGAAGAAAACAAGACGAACCCGCCGAACATGGATGTTCTCCTTGTCGCGCATAATCTCCTTCGATTGACGCGTGAGCTCATCCTTGCCGAGCGTCTTTGCCGCGCTCAAACTTTCCCGTCCCCGCCGCTTCCCCTTGCCTTCACGCGGCACAACGACGACATCGTCCTCGCTAGTTACGCTCTGCACGTCGTGGTCCTCATCCTCCGTGAGCAGCCCGCGCGCATTCATTCCCAGCTTCTTCAGCCCAATCCGCGGTGTGTCGACGTTCCGCATCTGCCGCCGCCGCGTGCGGCCCTGCTCCGCGCTCGGGATGGTCGCATTGAAGCCGCGGAGGAGGCTCACATCGGACGCGACGCCGTCGGGCTCTGGGATATCGCTCCGGAGGAGTTCATCCGTCACCTCGACGATTTGGAGATCACCCGAAGTGACCCGCCGCGAGCCTGCGAGTCGCAGTGGCGCGCGGCTCAGCGTCGCAAAATCCAGCTTGGACTTGGTCTGCGGGGGTGGACCGATGGACTGCCGCCTCAGTGACGCACTGGCGGTCGAGCTTATCATGCGGGGGGTCATTATGACGGGAGCCACTAAAAAAAAAGAGAGAGAAAAATAGTTCAGATGCATCGATATTGTTGGGGATTCACACTCGTACAATCTGAGAGAATTTTCGTCGAGTCGTGCCTCCTGTGGGTGAAGCGAGAGATGGCATTCTGGACGAATTCGAATTTACTTGGACCAGAACTTGAGGAGCTTGTTACGAGCGGGTCGAGCGCAGCGCGCGCGTGTTTCCTGTCGTCCGCAGATCCACCTTGCGAGGACATGTAGGACGAGTGCCCCGAAACACGGTCGATGGTGATGGTAAGAGACAAGTAGGTTTGGAGTCAACCTTTGGCACGAGATGCAACGCTTACAACATTCGGCAAAATCCAATGGTAATATACACTTGTATTATTATTTTTTATGCTAGGAACGCGTCCATCCAAAGTCTACAACTACACCGAGCCCATATGTCCGTAAATCGTATTCCCAACGGAGTGAAGGGAGACTTTTCACCGGCTCAGCCGCCGTCACGTTGTCCATCTTGAACAAGGGCGTCGTCGATTCCGCGAAAGCGCGCGCGCTGAGAATATACGGGTGTACGAGATTCCACATATTCGCTGCAACTCCACGGATCGGTGATTCACGGCGGGCGGAAGGGAAGGGTCAGGCGCAGCTGTGCGCGGCATGGTTTCAACCTCGGTGGGAGTCGGCTCCTCCTCGTCCTTGAGGTCTGACGTGGCCTGCTCAGCAGCCAATTCCGCTCTGCGCTCGCTCTCCAGTTCATCGGCGAGTTTCAAGATGCTGGAGCGTTCCCATTGGGAAACGTTGTAAGGATCAAAGAATCCACCACCCCACAAATCGCACCAGCACCGGTCAAGAGTGTTCATCACGAGCGGAAGGGGCTTGTCATAAGGAGCAGGTAGCGTCGCGTTGAGAGCATCGGCAAACGTGGTAATGTTGTCCGCCCATGGAGTGGAGAGGGGGCCGTCAAGAGGAAACGGCTGCCAGTAGCACGACGAGAAGAAGAGGGTTACAAGCACGACAATGCAGTAAAAGCTGCAGAAAAAATCAGCTAACGCAAGGGTCGGGAATGCGATTTCTGTGACTGACCAAGGTTTAGCTTGAATGAAGAGGGAGAGGAGAAAAAGGACGAGGAAATATGGCGGTGCGGTTGGAAGGGGAAGTAGCAGCAACGGCAGAAACCATCGAGTGCACCTGTTCCCGGTCAGTAAGCAGCAATAAAAGAAGAAGAGAAATAAAATGCACAGACCACATCGAATAAGTCAAGAGCGATGCCTGCAGTGTTTGGTCGTGTTGACTGGCTGTAATTTCTTCCTTCAGCTTCTGCTGTTTTCTTTCTCTAACCTCTTCCAATTTCTAACGACGCGATGACCACAGTACATCCCGAGGTCCTATGGGCCCAGCGCAGCTCAGAATCCGACGAGACCAAAGTAATCCTTTCTTTTCTTTCAGCTTTACTTCCGCACGCTGACGCGTTTGTATCGAAAGAATATCGTCTATCTCACCATCAACCTCCCTGACATTCAGGAATCCGGCCTCGAATACTCCCTCGAACCCACCAAACTAGTCTTCAGGGCAACATCCGGAAAGTACGTCCTCTCCCCACCTTTGCTTTTGTTCGGCGCTTATGTCGCGCTTGGTGCAGCGAGAAGACTGGACACGAAAAAAAATACGCCTTCGACCTCGACTTCTTCTCAGAAATCGTCCCAGAGGTCACCCCCGCAGCTTCTCTTTCCCCGATCGCGTCTTGATCTCACCCTTTTGCAGAAATCGTCCAAAAAGCTCACGACGCGCTCCCTGTATCTTGTTCTCCGCAAGAAAGAACAGCAGGCCGAGTTCTGGCCGCGCCTGACCAAGGAGAAGGTCAAGAACGCGTACATCA
Source organism: Mycena leptocephala (assembly GCA_029378395.1). Classification (NCBI taxonomy): domain Eukaryota; kingdom Fungi; phylum Basidiomycota; class Agaricomycetes; order Agaricales; family Mycenaceae; genus Mycena; species Mycena leptocephala. The sequence continues at coordinate 10,960 of JARJLF010002785.1, read as the reverse complement.
AGACGGATTTCAGCAAATGGGTCGATGAGGACGAGCAGGATGGCGAGGCCGCCAAGGACGACGAGGATCTCGACTCGGCGATGGGCGGCATGAATCCCGGTATGATGGGTGGAATGCCAGGTCTAGGCGGGATGGGCGGCATGGGCGGCATGGGTGGCATGGGCGGAATGGGTGGCATGCCAGGTAAGTCACCCCTTCGTTATGACTGTTTCTCTACTTTTTTGTCTTCTGAGATCTTCACTGTCTTTTTCCATATAACGATACTAACTTTTTCCTCTCTAGGCATGGGCGGGATGGGCATGCCAGGCATGGGTTAGTCCAACGCGCGTGCTATGGACTGTGATACTGACTTTCTGCAGGTGGCCCAGGAGGAATGGACTTCGAGAAGGTTAGCCCGCATTACACCTCCTGAAAACCCCATTTATTGACGCGTTTTCCCCCAGATGATGGCAGAAATGGGCGGCGCTGGCGGCTTCGGCGGTGCCGGGGGCTCTGGCGGCGGCGACGACGACGATTCTGACGACGACGGTCCTCCTCCTCTCGAGGACGCAGAGCCTGCAAAGTAATCCCAGTCGCTCTGGAATATATATATAACAAAGATCTGCGGCGCGTCGATGTGTTTTGATAATTGCTAGTGATGTGCTTCTTGCTTCATACAATACTAGACCAACCAGTCTTTTAAAGTTTATCCAATAGTCTGACGGATACCTTGTTGTTCGACGCGTCAAGGGGGGCAAATAAAAATGGGTACAGCCCTGTATTCTCTTGATTTGTGTGGAGCGTTCGGGATAATTGAAACCCAGTCTGGAGAAGCCATCCAAACTCATCCAGCCCTTGATTCTTTCTCAGTTTATCCAATGTTTGGAGTCTTATCCTAGTTCGAAATCCACACTTCAACTTGTCAAAGAGGTTATTGAAATGGGTGCGCCCTTTATTCTTTCTCATTAAAATTTCCGAAGACTATAAGCTACATATGAAAACCCTCGCTAGGAGTGGGAGGAATAGTGAGGTATAAGTTATCCCGTTAAGCTCGCCCAGAGAGATCATTACGCGACATAACACAAAACCGACAGACAGAATTACTTGGCAGTGAACTGTTGAAAGGAACAAAGAGTCAGTATCTATGAACGGTGCACAAAGCGGGCAACGAACGTAAGAGCAGTCATCAAGCGAGCCGTGCTGGGCGATGGGGACGATCACCGGCTGGTGGTTGGACGAAGAGTTGATCGAGCAGATGCGGTAGAAGCCCGCGGGCACACCGGCAGTGACGAGGACGGTGAGCTCTCCATTGACGGCACCAGCATCAACACCCTTGAAGAAGAAGAACTTCTTGGGGTCGGTGGGGGTGACCTGGTCGAGCGAAGTCAGGGTCTCAATGACCATGTGGCTGTGGCCAATGATGAGACCATCCCCGTCGAGAGTCTGGGGAGCCGCGAAATACGTCTTCTGCGCGTTGGTGAAGACACCAGCGTGGAGGTTGGCAATGTTCAGCGTGGCGTTGAAGGCGACGTTGGCGTTGATACTGTCGCCGTTCTTCGGGAAGTTGAACTTGGCCGAGGGCATCTTGTCAACCGACGGGATCAAACCGATGGGCGTGGGGTTGCACGAGCCAGTGGTGATCTGTTGACCATTAGTGAGGGGGGTTGCCGGCAGAGTCAAAGCACAGAAATTGATGTAGTTGCTGCACAAGGTCAAAACACGATCCTTTCACAAAGAACAAAATCGACGTACTTTGTGCTAGTGGACGAAGCCGTCTGACCAGCAACCGCGGGGTTTTGGCCGTCATCGGTGAAGTTGGGGCAGACGACCGAAGGATCCAGGGCTAGGGAACTGGTCAACCGGAGAAGCAGAGAATGCCGCGCATTCACATACTGAGCGACGACTGAAGGCCTTTGGGATCTGCGGGAGCCGCTGCGGGGGGCGGGGGTGCAGCAGCTGGGGGCGGGGGCGCAGCAGCTGGGGGCGAGGCCGCCGGAGGATCGGCGGCGGGGGGGGCCGCAGCTGGGGGGGCCGCTGCAGTCGCGCCAGTGGCAGCAATGCGGGCATCGAGATCAGCCTGCGTTGTGCAGGTAATGCTTGTTCCAGCAGAGTTAACCAAGGGAAGGGCGGCGCAACTAAAAGCTATTGAGCCACTTTGAAAGCCACCTCTGCTACGAAAAATACTCACATTGTGCCACCAGCGCAGGGCTGAAGGACGAATTTGCCACCAACACACTGGGCGAACTGGCTGTTCACACAGGCATCGTCGCCAGCGTTGCACGCGCTGTCCGCGGTGAGGGTCTTGAACTTGTCACTGTATGAGTGATCAATGGATGTTTTGGACGTCAAGTGAAACAACGAACTTCAATGCGATGGCATCTTGGCCGTTTTGGAGGGTGAAGTCGGCACGACGACCGAAGCGGGCAGGGCGCGCAGAGGCAGCCACAGCGAGAGCAAGGGTGATGAAGGCGGAGGAGTGCATTGTCGTGTAAAGATTGTGTAACTAGTCAAAGGAAAGACACCAGGTCAAGGACGTTGGGAGATGTGTCAAAAGCTACGATCTCGGATCGTGCAGGGGATGAGAAAGGCAAAAGGGCAAGAGAGTGAACCATTGAAACAAAGAACAAACCCGTCATTATATAGTTTCCAAATTGAGCATAAACGTGAGGATCGCACATCTGATGTCGCTGATACATGTGTGGGTGCACCATAGCAACATGTGCTACTCCGAAGGAAGAGGCAGTTCAAGGCGATCTTCCAAGTTCGTCGGCAAAGTCGGAAGAGCTTTTCAAATGAACTTGGCTCTTAAAGCTTAAAGTACCAGAAGGGAAGAAAAAAATCGCTCGCCATTCTCTATTCTTCGAGGCCAAGAAACTGAAACATCTCCTATCTTCAGCATGGCTGAAAATTCGCCGCATCCAAGCTGCATCGCATCACTGTAAAAATAGAACTCACTCTGCCTCGTCGATAGTAACCTCCACCTTGTCATTGAGCCACCGCGCAGATACCCTGGAGAGCAACTACTTAGCCCAAAATAATAGTCAAGCCAACGGACAGCGTACTTTGCGAGATCGGTTATGATGTAGTTCGGTGCGGCGCTCGAGGCGACGATGGTGTTGCGGGGTGTAGAAGTACAGACAGCTAAAACCAGAGCACCGGCAGCCTTTCCAGCCAGCATTCCTGACTCCGAGTTGCGATGAGTTTCGCTTCCAAAGTAACAGCAACCGAATTCACCGGATATCGCGTCCTCGACGACAAGGCCTATGTATGGCCATCAATAAATACCGAAATGGGGTAAAAAGGGTAAGCAGGATTACATCTCGCGGGATCGACTCCGCATTTCGCGGCCCCTGCCAAATACGGGGCAGGATGCGGTTTTCCGTGGGAGACGTCGTTCGAAGTTACAATTCCAGCATGTGGCAATGGAATAGAACAGCGTTCAAGCGCGCGAGGGGCATAGTTTCTTGTTGCTGCCAAATCCACAAGGGAAGTGGGAATTAGGTTCAATTAGCGCATTGCAACCACACAATCCATCATGATAGCAATACACACCAGAGGTAACGATGGTCCAGCCAACTCCTGTTTCAGAGGACAGCTATATTTATGGGTTAAAACTCCCACTCGTCCACTGAACGCCGCAAACCTGGGAGAGAAGTGCGGACACTCCGGGAAGAACCAGTGGCCCGCCATTGATTACCTCTTCTTCAAAGCGGTCGATTTCTGCCTTTGAGAAATGGAAGTAAGCCAAGCCCCAAAATGCTTGGCCCAAGAACGAACCTGTAGTTTGGATTCATCATCGATGTGGCAATATTCTTTGAGGGTGTCGTACAAACGGCGCCCATGCGTGTCATGAACCACAGTGGCGGGATCCCCAAGGTTGTAGTCGTTGCCTGATTGTTCTGTTCATCAATCACCACAATTTTCGCTTGTGGAAATGGCCCAGGCTTACAAAAGGTGGTCCAAGCCTTCACCAACCCCGGCGTCGAGTCAATGAGAGTGCTTGACATTGGTTAGTCCAATGTCGGCTGGGATCGTACAGAGATCCGAACCCATCCATGTCGAAACTTGGGTAATGAATAAGCTTGACGAATGGAGCGGTAGAATGAGACGTACAGGATTGCATCCACGACGATCGTTGTAGGAGACATATAGATGCGACACTATGCGACAGTGTTTTGGTGAGAGACGCGAAAGTCCTTAACCTGATCGTTAACTTTGAAGAAGATAAGATCGCCATCGGGCCGGATTCCCGGGAAAGCGGTGCAATGGATCAACGACTCGGCGCATCCGTGGTAGATCCTCTTCCTCGGCTTGCAACCCAAGACCCTTGAAGAGAACAACGACAAAACAATTGCGCCAGAAAAACCTAGTTCAAGCGCAGAATCAAAACGGGCCGAAACTCAGATCAAAGAGCGTGCGCTGGGTGTCGGTGGATCGCCAGCCTGAGGTAGCCTGAGGTCGCAGAGTCCTTCAGACAATGTTGGAACGTTTAAACCACTGTTGACTCACCCAAAGCCTTATCTGGTCCTCCTCTTACAGCCAGCTTTCGACTCTACCGATGCGGCCTTTCATACCAGGATAGGAGGGCTGGGCAAGACCAGTCATCTTCTTTATACCGGATGATAAGGGTCTGGCAAGAGGGACTGTTGGCATGCTAATGACAGTGAATGGCAAAAATCAGTATTGTCTCCTGCGAATATGCCGATGTTCGGCACTCAAAACCGGGGACTCACGACGAGAGAAAGTTATTGCAGGAATAAAAAGGTGACATGAACTGCGCCCCCATGATACTTATACTCTGGGCGCAATTTGGAAACCTGTGAATTTAGGGCGGAACAGCAACCTCCGCGTCGATTCATCAAAGTATCACGGTCGACGCGGCCTACGCGGTGTTAGCAAAGGTGCTGTTCAATTGACCGGCAAGGGGATCATGATCCATCAGTAATACGCCTAGTCAGTGCATATTCAAGTTCGCTTCATACTGTGGTCCCAATTTCCTGCGGTTTGCAGTGAAACGATTATGGGACCCGACCGTTCACTGGCGGCCTTGAACAATCTCATGTTGTATATCATCATCACTGACGATCAAATTGGCTCTGTTGGAGGTCTGTGTAGACTTGGAATGAGCGGAAAATGGAATCCCTTGACCTATTCGAGTCGCGTCTTCCTTTGGTTTCTGCTCTTTGCGTCATATCTCGCTGTCCACGGCGAGCTTCCAGAATATGTTCAATGAGCTATGTGCATCGACGGAAGTTGTTTTCAAACCTGGTACCTCCGGCAATCAATGGTGACGGGTCGAGCTGAATAGACCTTACCTTAATAGCCCCCCAAAAATCAATTCGGGAACCAAGTCCGCAAGCATCTCCTTGGCTGGTGCGTCAATGCATTTATACGAAGCGTTTCAATATCCATGTTCCAACAAACGATCTTGGAAACGGCACGCATTCCGCTCTAACCATGAACACGGTGGGGATGAAGATTCTGTTCAACACCTACAAACTTGGCGTCGATTGGAGTCGTCTCATTTAGAACAATGAGGCATCACCAAGCGCAGAGTTTGTTTCCGCTTGCGCTGATTGTAGTCCCGCTCGACGGTTATATTCCCGCCCGACGGTTCTTCTCATATGTGCACTTAACACCCCGGCGGCCGCTTGCAACGACCGACTTTTGTTATGACAAAAACCAAACCGGATTCTCGTGCCAAGGTAGTGAGCCTAGGCAATGCAATGGCCGTCAAGGCTGAATTTGCTCCCGGTCAACCCGATCCGTCGTGGCGTTTTAAGAATCCGGAAATCAACCTACTGCGACTCCTCGACCTCTTGACGAACAAGGCATTATTATCGCACACAGCCATGTGGTAATCGGGCCTTGACCTCGTTCGACCAAATCGCTTCCGACTCGAAGCAGTTCGTGTTCTTCATAGCTTGTCGATAATGTTTGCACCGGTCGCCGAAAACGGCCTCTTGATGACCATGCTTGTGTGCATGCGTTTCTATCTTGGTTATTATAAACCAGACCTTTACTGATGCACCGCGTGTCGGAAGTTCTCCGCCGGGACTGCGTCGGAATGTGGGGTTCTGTGTTTGGAGCTCGTAAGTACAGTATATTCGTAGCGACTCCAAATCCATGTTGAATGTCGATTGAACCTGCTACAATTTCAATACAGTAGTCCATGTTCATTTATATGCACTTACTGACTACAAACCAATCTTTTAGTGAATGCGCCACCCGGATGCAGATTCCCGGTCTATGAGTGTAGTTGCAACACGCACACCCTGTATTCGATTGAAACGTGAATCTTGAAGTTGGATCTGCCACAGTGAGAGTGTAATTGTAATCTCAACAGTGACGGGCCCGCGCATCCAGGAGATCCTTTTGAAATAGAAATGTTAGGACTGTTGCTGCACAATGATATCTTGTGTCATTCTAATGCCCGAATCTGGCGCAGTGTGCAACGACGACGGTAAAAATGCATAGTTTTCGGGTGAGATAAAGAGGCCCATAAGCGTTGAACGTTGAACGTTGAGCGCTGAGCATCGATGGTCTCGGAGTCGCATGTCGTCCCTGCCTTTTCTTAAGGCTAATCCGATATGGGTGGATTTAAATCTTGGATAAATCGGATAAAATATGCGGAAAAGAAACAGAGGCCGTCGATTGGAATGAGAAGAGGCAAGAGGATAGGAGAGAGACTGGCATGGCACATAAGCGGAAGCAAATTTGGTTGATCGGGAGTCTCGATTGTCTTGTCTCTTCTCCTCATCCCGAAAACAATCTTCAAGCTCCATGCATCTGCGACAACCCGTTGTCAGCTGGCTAAACAAAAGCGGCTCAGGCGGTTGTTATGGATGATAGCCACGCAACCAAAGTGGAGCGCAAGAAAGGAAGGGATGGTCATTGCTCGCGCAACCTTGACCGGAATGGAGCGCAAGAAGGGTTGGCTACTCCTTGTTGGCTACTCCTCGATGCCACAAGCATATCAAGGATATGGTGTGCTTTGCATTAAACCGGTGCGCGCATTATCTCGTCGCCGCAAAGGCTTTTTCCATGGACAATGCCACAGATCTCGGAACGGACGAGAAGACACGGGAAGTCTACCGTCATTCGTCTCAGATCTGGCACTTCCACGTACCAAATGAAGCCGCAAAGGCCCCACTGGTAGCTGAGCCGATAAATATGCCTGCACAGACTGGCCTGAGGAGCTTGAGCTGCCGAGCTTGAACTTGAGGTTGAGTCGTCAACGTTGGAACACCCCTGCATTGTTTCTATCTATGGGTGGATGGGATGGGCGTTCTTATGCTGCATCTCTGCTGACGACGTTCAAGTATCTAGACACTCTGGAGGCACTTGCAGCATTATATCGGCGCTGGCGACGGTATGACTCGTTTTGTTGCTGGGCTTCAACTTGGCTTCGATCTTGCTTTCGTGACGGTCGGGAAGGCTGGTTCCTTGTCATTCTGCCTACTATTTAAAACTGCTGGGGATGCATTTTACAACTGCTGGATGTTCGTCGTGGCAAGAACCTGCCTTTGCTAGTGTGACATCACTGTGTCACACACCTAAGAATCGTGGACAGTCGCCGGCGCAGAGACCATCCATCAGAGATGAACGCCAGAAATTTGCCAGAGATCTAATGAAGACAGTATCGGAAAGCTGGAAATCAAGTCATAGGGTTTTGGGCCAATTCGCCAGCAGGTGTGGCTGATCTGTGAAAACAGCCCTCAGCACCTTTGGAGGTCTTTTGTGGTGGTGGTGTGTGTTGGGATTGTGTTTTTTGTGCTGCTTCTCAAGATAGAGATGACTCGGATAACGCCCCTAGCCAGCTAAGGACGGCGGCAGCCACGTCTACTTGATCCAGATGGCTCAAGAGTAGATACTCCTGTCGACAGTCCAGTCAATCGTTTCGAGGTCATACCGAAGCTGGTCCTCGAGGTCAACCCATCCTGGCCAGGAACGAGGAAAGGCTACACGCGGTCGGAGCAGAAAGTGATTCAGATGGAGGCGTGTTAGATTCAAGTCCAAAGTCATGGACATTTCCTTTTTCGAATGTCATTCCGCAGGCCCGGGGCCAGTATAAAAACTTTTTCTCCGTTATAGTTCTCTTCCCTCTTTCATCTTTTCAACTTTTTTTTTCTGCGCTCTCCTAAGCCCAACTTGGCTCAACACAATGTCTGCGCGTCCCACCAACCAGCTGCCGTCCCTTTCCCTTGTTATCAACCAAGCCGCGTTTTCCAACGTCTACATTACTGCCACTTGGCAGTTCATCACGACCCACGACCTTCAGACCACGAACACCAGTCCCCCGACCGTGGCTGTGGCTACCGCTGTAAGTATAACATCATAATTAATTCTTCCAACCAGTCGTTTATCGCATCCATTTGATAGACGACCGTCTCCGCCCCTCAAGTTGTCGTCCCCGTCAATCCCTCTCCCGTTCGCCGCATTGGATCCATCATTAGGGTGCTCAGTCTTTCTCTACTGCATCTTTCATTCATTCGACGCTGATGCATTTTGTCTGCTCTTAGCGTGCCGTCCAGGGCCTGGGTACGCGTCTCCGTGCCGCACTCGACACCTAGAGCTCTCGTCTAAACATTGCAACAAAACATGAACGAATCAATGGTGAGTGGCGCGCGCGTTTCGCGGCCATATGTAGTTCTGCGCTGACCTGCCGGACTCTAGTGCCCCATCGTGTAACCCCAACGCTATAGAATCTGCTCGACCACAGATACCTGCTATTCTGTTCACGTACATACGCCCCACCACACACTACGATCGAAAAAATGCTCGTGGCTACCTGCTCGCCGCTGATATTTTCTGTATATCTTTGTGGACGGATCTTTTTCGCTGCGGTTGACGCTCCAAGTTCGTCGGAGGGGATGGACGCGTGGAGTTGGACTTGAAGAAGAAAAAACATCGGAATTGTAGCGATTTCTTTTAAATTGTATATTGTTCACGCGTACTTATGCTCAATGTGACGTGCTCGCTCAGCCTCACATGAAAATTCAACCTTTCGTTCGAGACGCTGCGAAGCTAAACTGAACCCGAAGAGCAAAATTTAGGTTAGAGCATACGAAAGGGAAAATAGTGGCGGAGTCGTCGGACGCGTTGATATTCAAGAAAATTCAAGACATGGTTCAAATCCAACCAACCCCGCTGTAGTCCTGTTTGGCAAACGACAAGTACTGTACTCTATTGTCTGGATACAAGCAATTGATCGCCGATCAAAGTGACTTGAATTCCCACACTGCCAAGCTTCTAACGTCCGTAGTCCCTTTTCTCGCGCAAATGCCAGCCTGGGCCAAGGTGCACGCTTTTTGTGAACCAGAAACTACCGCAGGACTACTCTGATTCCAAAGGAAAAATCAAATCCGACCATGTTACATCTCCAACCAAGTAAGCTGGCCAACTCAAGTAAATTTGGAGCGTTTAGCTACTTAGTATATCTTGCGCCGTTACTAAACCGATTCTCTCTCTGCGAACTGCGGGAAGGTATCAACAAATGGGATCAGTGAGGCCGTACTTGTCCTTGGTACAACGGTAGTCCTCCTGTGCGTCGGCATTCCTTCACTGCATCCCGACAAGTCAATTCCTCGATTTCGATTTCTCGGACATACTTCGAAGTTCGAACGGAGAACTGAGAGCAGCTGAGGTGACATCGCTAAACTCGTTGACTGCGCCGACGCCCGCGTTCCCACCATCAGTCCTCAACTCTTTTAGAGGGAAAAAACCATGATGTTCTCCCACAAAAGCAGCATACCCCGATTCTCTGTCTTTGTCGGTTGGCCATCCCATGGGTCTGGACCTGTCTGGAATTTCAGTATGAATGCACAGGCGCTTAAAGTTAGCGCTTCACTCTGGCGCTACTGTATACGCCATCTCACGCCCAGCATCGTGATGGATAGCTGAAACATATTAATTTAAGTAGGACAACCTATTCTCCTCCTCCTTCCTCCTCTTCAAGGGGTGTCGGGCACCTAAACTTGGTTCTTCCTGCAGTGGCGCATGCCCCGAGCCTCCCTCTGCTTCTTTTGGTCGCGCTGGTCATCCCGTATGTCTGGACCACCACTGTCAATCGCACAATCGATGATTTCTACGGCGACCCAGTTGCGCAAACATATGCCACGTTCGGCGGTGGCTGGAGCTTTTGCGCAAACTGTGTTAATAGAGCTCTATCCCCGTCCGGCGCTTTTGATCACACGTACGCGGTCAGTGGGGGGACCAACGTTACCCTTCAGTTTGTGGGTAATAAAATTTAACGTGGCTGCCTGTCTTCGAAGTCTGAGGATGTGCACATCCGGGCACCGCCATCTACTTCTACACCATCAACGATGGGGACTCCAAAGCCACCGTAAATTGGGCTGCAACGCTGGATGGTGGTCCAGTCCAGACTGGTTCTGTGGTTCCGACTGGGTCCGACGTCTACAATTTGTCGATTTATTCAAAGACTGGCTTGGCAAATACCGGCCATACACTGATCATTGGCCCCGTTTCGCCCAACAATGCTTTTGTTTTTGATTATGCAATATATACGTGAGTTCAGCGATTGCATGTCTCTAACCCCATCTCATATCCAATCCAGTTCCGAGCAACCCGACCCCCCGTCCTCCAAAAAGAGCCTTGCGGGGCCCGTCGCAGGTGGTGTGGTTGGCGGCTTAATTCTTCTCGGCGCTCTCGGATTCTTCCTGTACCGTTGTCGTCAACACCACCCCAACACCCCCCTTTTTCCGGATGGCCTCGATGCAGCAGTTGACAAGCAGCCTGCCACTCCCTGGCCATCGCAGCCTCTCCCACGATCGCGGTCTCACCCGCGCAGCGCTGCCCCAACAACCGAGTTGATTCACGAAGAGTGGACGCCCGACCGGGACTCATCCGTCGTCACTACTCTCCCCAGTGGCGAAACACAATTGTCCCTGTCCAACAGGTCTGTTCCCTCCGAAATCCTGAAGATGAAGAGAAACAGCGCCGTGCGCGCCGGGAGGAGGCT
>JARJLF010002784.1:0-29030 GCA_029378395.1 Mycena leptocephala | reverse complement strand
ACTTTCCTGGGAATTCACCAAACTGACAAAGTTTCAGAGGTTGCCATCAAAGTGACGAACTTTCGCGAGTTTAAGCGAAGTAACGAAGTGACGAGAGGTGACTACTACCCTAACAAGACCAACTTGAGTCTTATCATGTCCTCTCCTTCCACCCCCAAGCGCAAGCGCTCTTCTTCTGTCTCCAATGGAGCAGATGATAATAACGCCTCGCCGCGAAAGACTCGGGCGCCTCGTGGGTCCCCACTAAAGCTCAAGAGCAGAAAGCTATTGCAGCGGCAGAGGCCCAACGCAAAGCTAAATGCAAAGCCGAATGGGCCACTTGGTGCGGCCAGCATGTTTGGACGCCAGATCCGGCATACCGTCAAAAGAATGGCGGCATAGAGATGCATAGAAGCGACGGTATGGGCACCTCGACTAAAAGCACACTCAATATTGACCGTAATCCAGCGATGCAATATTACCGCCTCAAAGCTGAGGAAATGGCCACATTGCCTTACATTACATTCGAGAACAAATACCACGCCGATGCGCCTCCCGGAAAATCCTATGTCGTCGCCGAGCTCGATAGACTGGTATACCGCAAATTCGCTACTCTTCATGGCATTCAAGTTCCCACAAATTCGGAATCGGAGACCGAATTTTTGAAGGAAGGCCGGGAATTATTTGATGAGGAGTGCGTTATTTTAAACCTTATATCTCGCCCTTCTATTCTCATGTTGTTCCCAGTACGGCGAAACTTGAACAACGTTCCCCGCGGAAGGCGCCGAAGACATACCGCATCTGCATAGTCCCAGAGCCCATTGACCGCTTCCCTGATCGTCCGTTTGGCTCATGGGAATCCCCTGTTTATGAAAATGGGAAACTTGTTGGATGGTGGCTTAATTTCCAGTTTGACCCAGAAGGGAACGACGACGGTTTCTATGACGGGTACGAGAGGTTTCGGCCTGTAAACCCTGGTCCGAGGAAGATGATCACCATGCCTATACTGATGTGACTTGACCAGACCTTTTGTGAGAAACGGTGGTCCTCTTTTTCTCGAATGTACTCCCTACTTGCTACTTGTGTATATCAAAATTGAACTATTTACACAGCGATCCTCGAAAATGATTTCAACCACCCAATCGTTAAACCTGGTGAACCCTTTCTGACAGTGTGAAGCCGCGAGGAGTTCGCCACAATGGCGTGGAACGTTATTGTACTTTTGTGACTATGATGACTCGACTCGTTATGTTCAACGTCTATCAGCGGTGCACGGCCACACACCATCACCACTTGTCCTCGCACTACCACCAAGATGTCTAAACGTATGCATCCCAATGACCATAAAGCAGGTCACCGAGCTTCCAAGCTGGGCCAAGGCTCACCTTTGAGCCCAACCACTAAGCAGCGCGCCTCTGTTTACGCCACTCTTCAGCGCCACAAAGAGTCGTGGAAGAAGTGGTACTCCGAAAATCGTTGGACACCGTCACCGAAAGTGAACTATGAGCATCCATGGGACGCCAAGGTCATGTACCGGAGTGAGGGCAAGTCGCTTTCTTTTATTTCCAAGCGCCACAGTGCCATCTGAATGTGTGGCCACAGCAAAATCCTACTATCGGTTAACTGATGACGAGCTGTTTACTCTTGCGAAAGTCCAGCTCATGAGTCTACAAGGGAGGAAGACTGTTTTTTATTTATTTTGAAATCCAATTTTATTTGCCCCTCACCGCGTACGGTACGTTAGGCATAATACTACTGTGCATGAGCTGGTGGTATGAGGAAGACTGTGACATATATCCATACAGACATTGAGGGGCTTGTTGACCGGAAATTCACCATGCTCGCCAGAGAAGAAGCCGATGAGTCGGAAGGGTTTTTCTCCAAGGGATGCGATCTCTTTCAAGCATAGTCAGTCTCTGTTGCTCCGCAGGTTGAATACACCGAAACTCTTCCAGCATTCAGAAGAGGAACGACGACAGGGCAAGGAAAGGGGATGGGCCGCTTGTGCCACGCTTTTTATCTGTATCGAAGAGTGAAGATATATCCTCCCGCGAGTATACTGCCCCAAAAGCTAACCAGCAGGAGTGGGAGAACTATGAGAATGAAGACAACCACTATGAAAAGGAAATTCAAAACGAGCTGGAGAGATACGAGCAGGAAATGATCAAATCTTCTGGGGATCAGGAGGTGGAGGACTCGGAATTTGTAGACTTTCAAATGGCGGATATTGCCCCTTCGCTTCCTTCCGCCCTTGACGATGTTTCCATCGCTCGTGATCACGACGATGAATTTGCAAAGGCCGGGGAGGCATTCGTGCTGAGCGGAGACTATTAGGACTATTGCATCAGTTAGTTTGTCGTCTAGTGATTTCTTGATAAATGCGTTCGGATGAAGACTCCAGTATTTTATCTTATCTTATTTAAGGTTCTCACGTTATAGTGATCGGCAAGATGATCGCCAAGAATACACTACTACGGTAGTACTACCGCCCATCGCGCAAAAAGGAAATAAATACTAAATACAAAGAACAGCGGAAATTCGTGATTGATTGGATCTCTGAGAAATTAAAGGATATGATCACAGTCGGCTTTTGTGCTAGCGCTTGCTGACTGCAAGGATAACACCTTCGCCGTCCTGATGGCCAGTCGTGCCTATCACTGATACTTAAATTTGGACGCCTCGGTCGTTCACAAATACACCGACGTCTTGTTCCAACGTGGCGAGTATAATAATCATCAAGGCGTGTCTCAACTGCGGCTTGACGTCATTCAGAGATAAGGAATACAGAGAGGTCGGCGTCTGGCCGCCACCCATAACTCGTGGATCTCGCATTGTTAACCGGCCCCGTGCGCATGGAGCTTTTTTGCGAACGTCAAAACACTGAAACGATTGCCGTTTGATGCTCGTCACCGGGCTCATCTCATTCATGGATTCATTTCCATCTTATCCAGTATGCAAGCAATGTATCTTTAATTTTGGCCCATGGTCATGTATAAAGTTGCGAGGTTAATGGGACAGATTCCACAACCCTAACCGCCAATCTTGCTTCTAGCGCAGTACCTCCTAAAATTTCTACGAGCGATGCCTTCGCAGTTCTTCGGAGACTGTTCCGGCTTCAACCTCAACGGCGGAAACTTTCAGGAACTGAGGGACCAACATCGTCAATAATGTTGTTGTATCCTCGGGCCCTGCCGCTGTTCCTGCCGCCCACAGAAATGCTCGGGGAAAGAGCTCGCGACCCAGTAAGCTGAGCTACTGGTAGTTTCAGCCGCAATCTGATTTCATCAAGGCCGAGGCCGTGGAGTCGATCCTGATGTAGGTACTAGGAATAAAGGGGGATATCAAAATAAGAGAGGCAGGTATACCCTTTATTCAGTGGTAGTTCTTGGCTGAACAGGCATTATTAGCCGAAGAATCATCCGACTCTGCACGAGTTGTGCAAATTGTCGCCAGGCAAGACCGCATCGAGGCCACACAGGTTCACGGAGTTCCAACCAAAACACTCCCGGAGCCTCCTCGATCCACTTCCGCGGAAGATATCACCAGCAAGTCCCGTTGGGGAGGTCCGAGATTGCAGCCGGCTGGACTTGCAGGCCCGGCGCCCTCTGCGAAGGCTTCCGCTCGACCGATTCAACGGCCCGAACCGGGCTCTGCCGCAGGTGGTAGGGATTCGCCAAGTTCTGATCTTACGGGGCAATACCGTGACAGCTCCAAGCAAGCTGATTCAGACAAGCCTGCGGGAAAGAAGCCCGCCCGTAACCGATCGCAGACTCGGCGCACTTGAATTTTGATTATTCCGTTTCGGCGACCACTTACTACAAGCTAGTGTACATTTTATCCACGTTTTTGAATGCGAGGGCTGCAAATCTTCGGTATATCTGGCTGTACGCCTGCGAAGTAGTACAGCGATCCGCACCTGTTACAGGCAAGCAGGTTGGCATACACTGGGATGGCCAACTCCCGGATGCTTTTAATTGGCATGCTCCTTCCGGGCGCAACATTCCGGGATTGTCGCGACAAGCCATTTTTGAGTGTCTGATAGAGTTTCAACAGCTATCTTAAGAGAATCTTCAATAGCTATCGCAAGCCATGGATATGGTGTCGACAGCCTGGACTTGGAATTACCGCTCCAGGGAGTTTGTGGTCAAACGGTAAGTCAAAGGAACTCGGAAAGCCCCGGATGGCATCACGAATATTTGATCCGCGGTTCTCTTTTCATTCCGGCAACTTTACAGACTTGACTTTTTATTTTCTGACTTTATCTACGTCAATCTACAGCTCTCAAATGCGGTCCTCCTCCACAACGTCACAGTGTCGTTTCTACAGCAATCACCGGACCTTATGATGTTGACCTTGTGGATTTGGACAGTGTTTGCCGCTTATTTCGACTATATCAAGATATCTATCGTCTTGAGTCTTTCATCTTACCTCAAATCATTCATTTGCACATCTCCTCGACCAGTCAGCATACTATTCTTCGGTAGAAATGCCCATGTCGCCGTTTACGGTGGAGAGTTCATAGTGCATACTACAAGAGGAACAACGATGATTCTGACCACTGAATCGTCCATGGCCAATTGAAAGCCGCCGAAGGACTCGTGCTTCAAATCACCATCTATCACGATGCGCTCCGAGGGGCCGCCGCCGGCTGTTCCCGTGTGGAAGAAAGCCGCCGACGATGAATCTGACCACCTCTATCAAGCTGGTGGAGCATCTCATTCACCTCGTCAAAACGTGCATGCCGACCATGAACGCCGCGACTCCAGCCAATCGCAATTTGCCGCAGCCTGCCACCAGGATCCGACCGACGCTCAGCGGTCAACAACTTATGGTAAGTTGACTCGGACCACTCTACCACTCTGCGTTGCACCGACATGTTTGTCCGATATTTCACCAGACGTTGCGCTGCAGAGGCATGCTTTAGACGCTGGCGATAACGAATGCCCTAAACCCAGTGCGTAGCTTGTTTTTTCTGTCCTATCCCGTTTGAAACTTGTCGCTTTCTGGCAGGAGAAATACCGTCAAGTTACATCCCTTTCGAGACCTTCAATGTACTTTATTTCTCCTCTTACAGCCGGAGTGTAATTGATGTTTTTCAAATCCTCTAGTTCGAAAACTACTCAGTGGTACCGGACGCTATAAATACTATCGCACTCCCGACCCTGGTGGCAACCCGGGTGAGCTATATATACATGACCACACAGGAGGCATGGGGGGTGCGAGGAACGGCGGCAGTGGGCTCGCAACGAAGTCCACCCGCTCGTCATTCGTCTACCTGCGTACTGGGAGTACCTCGAAGTCGGCGCACGTCGCGCAAGTCACCCCTCGCAGCTGTTGCTGACCGCGCTGCGTGGGACAGGCTACGCTATATAAATTGCAAGGCCCAAGAAAGCCTTCCCCGAGCTTTCCGACACCGCCTGCCGATCGACCTCTCTCGACCGCAGTCCTCTGCTCACGATAATGTTGCTGAACCTCGCTGGGCCACCACGGCGTTTGCTATGTCTTCTTGCAGCATTGTTCCTGTTATACCCTTCCATTCTCTGACTACAATGATGATGAACGGTTTCCGGTTTCGCTGTTTCTCAATGTCGGGGTATGCGAATCAAGTCCGAATCATTTTATCGGCTGCCAGTGTGCCGCCTAGTTTCGCGACGAACGGCAGTTGTGTGGTTCTCACCTCTGGGCTGAGCGGTGCAGGCGAAAGGTCCGCTACGCCGTCTCGGATCCATTTTTGGAGCCGCCCCTGTGACGGTTGTGTGACGGGGCTTGAAATGCGCGCCAAATAGATCAGCCCCTGAGTTTGCTCTCTTCTACGAATCACCATATTCTCGCCGCCATTCGCCATCGTCCGTGCCGAACTCGACCTCCCCGCTGCGTGCGCGCTTGCCGCCGTTTCTCCGCCCTCCTCGCCAACGCTCTCCCCACCCTCCTACTCCCCCTCGCCCCATGGACGCTAATCCCACAATCAATCCCGTCCGGGTGGCCATGGCCAATGGCCTGGACCATGATACATCGTGGGACATGGTTTCACTCACTGGCACCTCCATCGGCCTGGTAGCCACGCGACCCAGCGACGAGGAGCGACCCGAGGCGCGAAAGGAGCGGTATGTCAAATTTCGATACAGATACGGAGTCCAACTAACCACTGTGACGGCGTAGATTAGCAGGATATATGAATGACTCTGCCATGCAAACCAAAACACTCCTCGCGGCCTTCAAGGAGCAGGTCGAAAGGATAGAAACGAACTGGGAAGCTAGGTTCACCGCAGAGCGTCGGGAACACCAGGAGAGGATAGAGACGAACTGGGAAGCCAGGTTCAACGCAGAGCGTCGGGAACGCCAGGAGAGGATAGAGACGAATTGGGAAGCCAGGTTCAACGCAGAGCGTCGAGAATGCCAAGAGGAAATGTCGGCTCTGGCTCGCTCCCTTGCTGCCACCCAGCACCGTCTCCTCAATCTGAACGAGCAGGTTCTATGTTATGCGCGGAAAGGACAACGGCGAACAAGCGGAAAGGGGAAATCTGCATCGTTCAAGAGAATAGACGCCAGAAATTATGATGATTTGACTGTGTTGCGCGCTGCCTGCAGGGTATTTTCTGCATTCTTCTCTTGTCGGTATTACTTTGACTGATTCAGAGAATTATGTCTGGACGACAGAATTTTCAGCACCAACCGCGAAGCCCCACCGAGGAGAACTCCAAAACAGCTGGCCTTACCGCAAGAAATTCGGCAGGTGTGTACCACAAGAGTTAATACTGTTTGCTTGAGGAGCCCGAAGTTAAGTAGATTCCGAAGTTCATATTAAACTGCGTAGTTTTGGTCGCCGTTGAAGTGGCCAAAAGTGAATGCACCGAAGTTGACTGACAACTGGGAGTCGGAGGTCAACCGCGTCCAGAATGTGAGTCAGCTTGAATGATGTGTTTATGCCGTCGTCTTGTGCTTCGGGCACATCTAAACACTTTGTTCAAAACTTCAACTTCGACAAAACATCAAAACGGCATACATGCCAGTGGTCAACGTACGAACCCCGCACACGCTATCTCTCTCCAAGTAGTACATCCCTTTGGTCTTCGTCCCTCACTCACCTCTCGGAGTCGGCGCTCCGAGTCGCCGTTAGGAGGCACTCAGCTTCGGAGCTAATTAAACTAAATTGCGATATATTGTTTTGGACACACAGATGCTTCCAAGAATCCTCGCGGTGATACTAATCTGCTATTCAGATAGATTCAAACGCAGTGTTGTGGTGCGTCAATCTGCCAAATAGAAGCCATATCGACTGCTCCGCGCTCATCCTGCATTGCTCATCCCGAGTCTTTAATGCTGGTGGCATTATTTAAATGGACTGGGGGCCGTCTGAAACCGAAAAGCAGATTTGGAATGCCAAAAGACACTACCTCCAACTGCCCCAACTGCCCCGCCACAATCAATCAGACTCACAAAAGGTGTAGTCTGAAGCCGGCAGGTGTTTAATCTCATCCATTTTGGTCGAGTCGAATAATAACAGACTAGACAACCGGATGGCTACCCCCACAGGAAATGACATACCCGCCGTTTTATCCAGAGGGCCCACGTATCAACCGCATGAGTATATCTCATCTATTGAATCCAGTGCCGAGTCGCCCGACACGGCGCAGAGGCAAGAAACCTGTCATCTACCTCTTCTCGCCAAAAGATATCGATGTCGCGGTGAAGCTATCTCTTGTTCCTATGTGGTCCTTTTCTTCGGTCTATCCCATCGTGCCAGTGGAAACCCAATCTGGCACAGAAACCGTAGAGTGGAACGTGCGGACACGCATAGATGGCACTTTGACAGAACTCGGGACAGGTATGGAAATATCGTATTTATTTTGGGAAGCGGAGTAAGTTTCTTACGCTGCTGATTCTTCTTTTTCTTGGCTCAGTCCATTTTATGAAGTGTCATTCCCGAGCGTAGCGTCGCCCAGAGCGTCCAATCTGACTCTTCAATCTCAACGGACAATTCTCAAGAATTTTTCAACCCCGCCTCGTCTAACCTTTCAGATTCGAACACTGTGCTGCTGTCTATTTCGAACGCGGTATCGTATCTCAACAGTGTGCTTGAGATACTTAGCCTTCATACTGAAGCCCGCACGTCATTTATAACGTTCGAATCTTGTTCAGAAATTCGAGGACATGTTAACATGCTCGTACAGATTCTGGCTGCCTTCCTTCCTGCTGCACAAGCACATTGCATTACGTTTTCTACCCCAATCGATGTACAGTCATGCCGCACCATTGAGTGTGGATCCCGAACCAGACGTTGTGACTAGAATATTCATGATATTCACTGGTGTCGCAGATGAAGATCGATTCAAGTGGGTTTCATCTGACCTGCGGGCCCGTGAAGATGTCACCTGGTGGAAAAATGCTGTCGGCATCGAGGAGACGCAAATGAAAGACCAACGACTCTTCCGAGTTTTGGAGTGGGGTGGAATGGAGATTTAAATCTATACGGTACATAACCTTCCGAACTGTAGACTATAGTTTCAAGAGCCCCAATTCAATCGCCTTAATCTCCAGAGCCTAATACGATATTAGTTCTCTGGATTCATACAGGTGCCAATTTTGTTCTCACCAGCTGCTTTGAGGAGATACGCGACAAACCGAATTCACCAGCAGCAAACCATAACTATAATGGAAGCATTAAGTGAATTAAGTGATACTGTTAATAAAAACAAAAAGACTACACCTGGATGGCCGGTAGGGCGGTAGCAATTTTTCAGCTCACCCTCCCTATCGACTCCCCACACCGGACCAACTTGATCAATGATTGCGTCCCCAAAATTTTTCGCATAGTATCCGTAATGCTTTCGTAGGAGGTGCTAGATGGTTAAGGAGTTGAATCTTTCGAAAATAATCGGAATTAACCACCCACGCGAATATAACTGCTTCTGCTTCCAGAGAAGAACCGTCTGTGAACATGACGGAACGGTCGTTGAACCGGGCAAGCTCGACGCCTTGTTTCACTTTAACTTTCCCAGATCTAATTTCGTTAGACATTATGAAGCGTCTGCTAAGAGAGACTATCCGACCTAATGAGCTCTGCACATCCCACGTCTATACCTGGCGTTTAGTGGTCAGCAACTGGCCTGCGACTTTTAGATGACCTTGTTTACAATAGCCTGGGCCGGTGTTTTAATCGCTAGAGCGGACAATGACGATGTTTGCTTACCTCCCAATCTTTCATACCACAGAGTGAAGAAACCTTTGCCAGTTGAAATCTTGAGACCTGCTTCCCGAAGACCCTGATGTGTTGCCTTTTCCTCCTCCAACGTCTCTACCTCGGTTTGTTTCTCGATTTCCTCGTCAATCTGAAGGGCGGGCCATTAACATGAGATCGCAGACGTCTATTTCAAGTTCTTGGGATACATGCGGTCGAACAACATCCGCGTGGAGTCGCACGAAGCGATCCAAGTCCCGGATCGTTGCACCATCGTGACGGACTGTGCGCCGTGGAAGGAAAGGTCTTGACACGTATCGGCCGCGGTATTCCCTGCGCCGACGACAATGACACGCTTTCCGGCAAAGGATTTACCTCCGCGATAGTCTGAGCAGTGAAGAGCTGTTCCAGTGAAGACATCTTGATCTTCGATGACGGGAATGCGAGGAGCCCCAAGTGCCCCAGTAGCGACGACGATGTGAACTGGGTTGAGAGCGACATGCTCTCCAGCGCGATCAATCACAATGGTCCATCGACGAGAGTTACTGTCATATGTAGGGCCGGGAAGAGGTCGCGAATTCGTCCAGACAACCAGGTCTTGGGATTGAACATACTGTTCTAACCAATCCGCAATCTTATCACGTGGGGTAAATACAGGCCAAGTCGTTGGAAATGGTTGATAGAGCACTGGAAATGGTACGTTGAATAGAATATAATTTAAAAGAAAAAAAAAGCGACTTGCTTGAGTTGCTTTTCTTCGGAGACTGTAGCGTGAGGGTGGGATACCATCTTCTCCAATTGTCGCCCACACGCTGGTTCTTCTCAACTACGAGCGCGCTTATATTCATTTGTTTGAATCGAGCGGCCACATTGAGCCCAGATTGCCCAGCGCCAACTGTAAATATTTAATAGCAGTTCGGGTCACTAACCAGCATAACGTACTGATCAAGACGTGAGGATTGACCTCTATAGCCCGACGCCGCTCATTACGCACATCGCTCCACGCAAGAGTATGCTGTCCGTAAATGCCCTCTTCATCCACGATCTCTTCGTGTCCGCGGATATCAGCCAGCGACATCATAACAACCAATGCTTTCCATTCTCCCGAATCAGCTAGAATCAAAGAAAAATATCCACGGCCGACTCCGATGGCGCATGCAAATGTGAATCCAGCAGACACAGCCCGCAGCGGCAATTTGTCGGTCAATGGCCCGTATTCTGGTGTCAATCCCCGCCGCGACTCCAGTTTAACATGAGTAATGGAAACTTTGGCCAAGGCGTCTGCCAGATACGCAGTCAGCCTTGCGTGGCCATGCAAGCAGCGGTTATTCCAGCTGAAAACCAAAATATCTCGGAAGTAGCCGTCTGGATGGATGCAGGATACCGTTGCAGCGATGTCTCCAGATTCCAGGGACTTGCCAAAGCTCTGGAGCCAGGAGGTTGCAATCTGGGTGGAATCGACTGGCATGCTGGTAGCGGGTGAAGGATACGTCGTACGATAGCTCCACCTTATTAATAGTAATATTAAGTTCCAGAAAGAGTTTGACCTTAGTCGGCGTCCGCAAGGCTGTCAACGCCCGAGCTAACTGTGGCGTCCTTTACAGTAAAGCTTTGGGCCAGTGTCGACCAAAGATGTCACTCCAAGGAGCCTTATCGGCGCTAAATACTATCAAGAGTTGCTCCCGCCGAGGAGGTCTGCCAGTACGTCCGCAAGTCTAGACTCCGAAGTGCCATGGTCCCGGACCCGGTGCCAAACGCGAACAGAGTTAAAATTGATTGGTCGAGGCCCACCAGCCTAAACCTTAGTTCAGAAATCAAGGTGTAAGCCTCGGAGGGGCCCCATGGGTCGTCGGACTGAGCGAGAAACGATCTTGAAAGATGGTCGTGGTCGGGGTTCAAGTTGAAATAGCCGCGGTCACGAGACTCCATCACACCCATAAATTACCTAGAAATTGTACTAGTCGCGAGGAGAGGCTGCCGGTGTCACTTCGTAAAAAAAACCTGGCCATGGGCTAGGTGTATTATTTAGCAAACTTGACAAGGCTGCTCTCTTTTAGATCTAAAGTCCACCGCCTGCGTCATTATAATTTCTCTTCGAGGCACAAATGTACTAAGAAATAGAAAGCGTTCGTTGAACAGTTTGTAAGCCGTTACAGATCTCTCAGGTGAATCAATTTGAAGCCAGGATTGCTCAGCAACTTGGATCATCAGCCCGCCCGGTGGCGATGGCACGCCGTGCGCGACGCCGCCCGCAAGCCGCCGCCATTATATCGAGCTGAGTAAAACAATTGCATTCTCACCGTATAAATTAGACGGTCTCAGTTCTGTGGAGGACATCCACCGCACCATCCACGAACATTTCTACTCCCTACTACCCGAATGACGACTCAGACGTATCAGCCCGCGCCGAACGAGACCCTCGGCCAATTCGTGGACCTGTTCTTGCAGCGCTTGTTCTTCAACCAAGATGACATGCCACTTGTGCTCTCGACATTCGAGAACGATGTTTGCGCCGACGCGCAGATTAAGTGCGCCGCCATGCATATATCAGCGCAGGCTTGAACTGATGGAATGCAATAGCGTCAATGGTAGAAACATGACCACCGCTGAGTTACTCGAAACCATCAAGGGGTTCCACGCGACCTCGCTTGCGAAGCAAACCACGATCGAGGACTTGGTGGTAGTGCCCTTGGACCCGGATGTGCGGACGGGGGTAGTCGCGCAAATCAGTAAATTCACGGTCACGAACAAGGCTGACGGGAAGGTCGTGAAACATGTGTCGATTTTAATCGTGAAGGTTGGGGAGAAAGAGGGCAGGAGGGTTGTAGCCAGTCTCGCGGAGGCCCAAACTTCAAAGTAAATGCATCGCTGCTGTACATAAATCCGATTTAAATGCATCTGTTGATTATGTATGATTATCGTGTCAGAAGACATAGACTGGCGGCACGCGGCCCGGTGCTTGGCAAAGAAGGTGAATAAATACGCACAGCGCAACAGAACGAAGTGAACGATCGATCCTCCAGCGGCCTCCAACCATCATGCCCGTCAAACGCATCTGCCAGTTGGTGAAAGTGCGATGCCTTTCGTAGTACTGGATCGCACCTGTCTGATGGCAGTATACCGCCCTCCCATAGCTCAAGCCCTCCGCCGAGGCAGAATACCGTGCGATCCATGCAGCAGTGTGGCCGAGTGTGCTTGCTGCACTTGAGCGCGCGCACGTCACAGACTATTCGATCCATTACTATGCGCCGCTTCAGTTGCTGATAGCCAACTTCAAATATACTGGCTCTGACTACGAGGCGGATATGAAGAAAGTTGGGGAGGATCCTGAGACACAGCGGTGGTGGAAGATAACCGATGTCATGCAAGAGACTCTTGTCGATGGGGCAGAGGGAAGTGGAAAAGAGATTCCTTGGTGGGCGGTACGTGACTTCTTGAAGTTTATTACGGAAAGTTTTGACACTGTGAGAATAGGAGACAGAGGAAGTATTCCGATTTGAAGGCAAAGCTTGAAGGAAGAATGCGAATGCCAGTGACGAGTCAGTGTAGTGCCAGAGCCTCGCAACATATGCGAGTTGTATGGTGACTTGTGTGTCGGTCTGTGGAGTCCGAGTCGGTGATGTAGTAAAGAAATGAGGAACTTGGCCCGGATAGCGAACATACAGAGGATGCTGAAATTCCATGCAGTCGCAACTCTGTCTGAACGGCGTCGCGTCGAAGTCGTGTGAGTCACGGCATAGCCACACTTTATATACGTGTGAACGATTGTCTTCACAAAAGTTTATAAAGTCTGTTTGCGAGACTACTATAGCCACACCTTCTTGGCTTCTTTCCGCGACCAGTGACAAAACTTGTCCAAAACCGTTGTCCAAGTTCTCTCTATCCCAACCTTCTCAATCTTTCCCCATCTACGTATTTAAAAACAGAAGCTGAAGAGGCGGGGAGGCGTCTCGAAGTCCGAGTGGCGTCAACTAGGGGTGCTCAATTCTTCTTCAAGTTCTCTCAGGCTCCCTCTGCCAGGTCCGAAAATACCTGAAATACGACCTCGCTGAGTTCAAATTCCGAAGCCCTTTTGTCGAAATTTATAACCCGCAAACGTCGTCACTGCATGAAAACCTCATTTCCTCAAAGGGTCTTCTGCACCCCCCGATGTCCCGTTTCCTATCGCCCGTTAGGCTCAAAACCTCGTTTGTGAAGCCCAAGAGGCCGAAGCTGTGCGCTTTGCTGAGTGTAGTTTCAACTGTAATTGTTCTCGAAATCTGTTTCTTTAGAATGCGGACCGCAACGTTATCGCAAGGCTACCATTCAAGCTTTCAAGGAAACATATAATCAATGTATTCGTTTCATGGCCGGCACGCAAGCAAGAGTAACCAGTACTACCCAAGACAGTGTCACGAACCTTCCTGCTGGCCACGTACTCCTTGAAATTCAGTTCAAAACGCAGTTTCTGTCTTTCTGCCGCTTATTGTAGAGGTGTTCCCGCCACCGTTGCTCCGCACTAACTTATTAGTGCACTCCCGGGCTCACTCCTTCTCGCAGAGGTGTGATTTTGTCGCCGTCGGCGTCGCCGACTCTCAGGCATTCCGCCTTCACGCCCACACGGCACCCGACGCCCACAGGCATTTCCCTCTTCTCTTCCGTCCGCGCGCTACCCCCTTCCGCTCCGCCGCTCGTTACCTCCACGGAGTCCCCGTATACCCGGCATTCGCCGCCGACGCCGACAAGGCACCCGACGCCCACCTGCACCTCCACCGCCTCTTCCTCCTCTTCCTCCCTGTCTCGATTTTTTCTTCTGGATTTCACTAGACTGCTGCTGGCAGGTTTATTTTCTTTAGTACTTTTAGCGATCTTTGTCTCGTGCAATGAAAAATCGCCTGCTGATCAAGTGTAGAACCCCAACCTTTTGAGTTGATATAAAGAGACTCGGCCCATTAGGCCGACTGATATCCACGAACCTACGAGAGATCATACATGTAAATTCTGGCCGCAAGTTGACCGAACTGAAGCGCTGCACGTGGAAGCTCACCTTGCCTGCCATAGAAAACCAGACCTAATAGCTGCCTTCAGTTGTACTGCGAGGGCACTCTGAATCTTGAAACAATCATTCGCACAGAACTCGACAAGACCGAACTCGTATTCTTGGCAGCATAATGATGCCATCGTTTCAAAACTGCAGCTATACATTTATGATGAAGGGGATACCAATCGAGTCTACTAACCGAAACATTCGAAGCTTTGCTGTACGAGTTTGGAGATTACTGCTTTGGGCTTGATATTTCTGATCCGTGCTTCCAAAGGGATATCAACAACTGGGTACACTTTTTCTGTTTCTCACTTCCATTCAATTTCGGCGCCGCTCTCAAATTCAGCGTTCTGCCACTTCACAAGCAGAGGTAAAAGCGTGGACGATGCCGGGACGTACAGAAAAAGTCGAAGATAGTGGAATATAAGGTACCTACTTGCACTATGCAGAACACGATGTTTGAAATAAAACCTTTGAATCAGACCCCACCACCGCTCTTCTCGACCGGAATCCTGAGCCGCTCCTGC
This sequence comes from Mycena leptocephala, assembly GCA_029378395.1. NCBI lineage: Eukaryota > Fungi > Basidiomycota > Agaricomycetes > Agaricales > Mycenaceae > Mycena > Mycena leptocephala. The sequence goes on along the minus strand of JARJLF010002784.1, from coordinate 14,323 downwards.
TTGCTCGGCACATGCGCAAATGATACCTCTTTCAAGCTTCCGCAAATCTGTGATACGCACATTATTCGTCACTTCCAGTGCGTATAGAAGAGATAAGATGGAGACGTACCTCGAGGAACTCGTCAAAGTCCACATCCACACGAGATTTGAACCCCGCCTCTTCGAGAACATACTCGCAGTCCTTCACAGGGATGTCCGCGTACCCAGGCACCTCCTTCAGCACAGCCCCCAGCGCCGCCTTCGCGAGACGGACTTCCTGCCCAGCCGGCCCCGCAACCGCCTCCGCATTGCGCGCAAACGCACCCTTGAGCGCCGCCATCTCTGGGCCGTCGAACTTCGCGCGGCTGTACTCGAGCGTCGGCGCCGCATGTGATACGAGTCCTAGCCCACGCGCAGCGCCCCATAGAGCGTGCGCCGCACGCTCACGCAGACCTATCGGCGGTGCGACGGCATCGGGCGAGAGGCCCATGCTGCTGAGGAATGCGACCGCACGCCCGACCTGGCGCGCCTTCTCTGCACGCGACCAGTGCAGCTCTGTGGCCATGATGTCGACGACGCGCGGGAGTGCTTCGAGCGCCGCGTGGGCATTGAGGAACGAAAGCCGCGTGCGGCGCGCGAGGACGTCGATCGGCGTCAGCGCGTATTCGTGTCGTACTGCGTAGCGCACTTCCGCTTCGATGACTGTGGGATGGGTGAGTGTTATGCGTTACTGAGAGGCGAGCGGCGTACAAGGGTAGAGAGGGCTCAGTCTGGTTCCATGCAAGGGCCAGCTGTTGCCCGTGGGTTCGGCGAAGGAGCAGACCGTCCACGCACGATCGCCGTAATTGTCAGATAAGTGCCTCGCGACCTCGGTCTCCAGCCCGTACTAGGTGTAAAAGATCAGCAACTCGCTAGGACAGTCATGAGCCAGACGCACGCGCTGGATGAGCCCAATGAACATATTCCGGCTCCAGCCGTCGCTCCCGACGAGCCGCAGCGTCTCGGTGACACAGCCGCTTTTCACGCGCCCCGGAGCTCAAAGACTTGACCGCCTCGTCGACGGTCTCCTGCGCCATCGCGCGGTACGTCGTCCACTTGCCGCCAGCGATCGTGAGTAAGCCGCTCTCAGAGACATGGATCATGTGGTTGCGCACGAGCCCCTCCGTGCTCGCCGCCCCAGGGTTGCGCACGAGCGGACGCAGGCCGCTCCACGCGCTCAGCACGTCCCCGCGGCGAACCTTGATATCGGGCGCGAGGTAGCGCCGCACCTCCTCGAGCACCCAGCGAATCTCCTCTTCCTGCGCACGAGGCTCGCGCTCGACCTCGGCGGGCGAGTCCGTCGTACCCGCGATCGTGTTGCCCTGCCACGGGAGGAAGAAGATGACGCGCCCGTCGGACGTCGCGGGGTCGAGGAGTCCCATCTTGCGCGGGGAATAGTAGTTCGGGAGCGTGATATGGATGCCTGACGACGGCTGGACGATCGGCTGGTGCGCGGGTTGTCGAGCGTGAGGAGGGTGTCGGAGAAGGGCCCCGTCGCATTGACAATGCCCTTGGCACGCACGTTGAACTCCTCCGGTCATATTGTCTTAACGCGCGCCGTTGAGCTTGCCGGCACTGTTCTTATGCAGCTCAGTGACCTCGCAGTAGTTGGCCACGATGGCGCCGTTTTGACCGCGCTCATAATCAAGGCGATGTTCATGCGGGAGTCGTTGTGCTGGCCGTCATAGTAGACCAAAGCGCCGACGAGCCCATCGCTCTTGAGCATTGGGAAGGTCTCGAGTGCCTTGCCTTGCTCATGAGGTACGATGACTCCATGTTTTCCTTGCCGGCCAGTATGTCGTACATCTTGCACCCGGACCAGTAAGTATGGGATCTGCCAGTATCTAGCAGAAACATGAGCGTCACGCTTACGAATGTCTAGACGCACTTGTAAATGGGAAGCATGATCGGGAGCATGGCAGAGAGGTACGGCGCGGTCTGAGGAAGATGCGACGCTCGTGCAGTGCCTCGCGGACAAGCTTGTATTGCTCATAGTCGAGTTCAAAGACAGCCTTTTGGAGGTACCGGACCCCGCCATGGACGAGTTTCGTAGATTTAGACGACGTCCCTGGCAAAAATGTGATGAGTAATGAGGGACCTATCGGAAGGCATAACGAAAGTGCGGAACATGCACGCAATAAAAATTAAAAATAATTGCTCACCCGCACTAAAATCATCCCGTTCGACGAGGGCGACTTTCAGCCCTCTACTCGCAGCATCCACAGCAACACCTGCTCCAGTGGCACCCCGCCTACCACAAGCAGATCGAATTCTTCGTCGGCCAAACCCGTAGTCTTAATGGCACCCGATGCCTTGAGAGATTTGAGCATGTGTTCCCTGGATGGGGAGTCCATGGGGGCGGCGCGGCGGGTTTCCTTCGTAGACAGCGGGTAAGCAGGGCCAGAGTTGAGGTACCAATATCCAGCACCCGTAGTCAAGACAGCTCCCCCGGACGCAAGCGCAAGGGTCCTGCGGGAGAATATGGTGCGCAGAAGAGTCATGGCTTCTGGTCAAGACCGTGACGGTTGTGAAATGGAATGTATCGACCTTGCCCAGGCTTAGTGTAGCCAGAATGAGCAATAGCCAAGCAGTGACGCAGTCCGAGTGATGGTTCGGGACGAGTTTGGCACTTCGAGTCAAGGGTTTGACGAACTGGCGGTAAATGCCAGGCCAGGGACCAAGAGACGCAAGGATGTCGACAGGATGAGAGCTCTGAGCAGCCTCAGACAAACGCGGCATCATGTTTGGATAAAAGGAAGAGGGCGGTCCGGTACGGCGGTACCGGCCCACTCAGCGGCCCGGTGAACGTGCGTGGTTGAACCTTGGGTTGAACGTAAAATTTTTCGATGATTCAGATAGAATTACATTTTGCATGGAATAAAGCTAGATACCCTAGGGAAAAAAATACAGTCCACTAAGTGAACCATTTAGTGCGCAACGAGGGTGAATTTGGCTGCAGCGGAGATGCTGGCCCCATTATTCACCAACGCGCCAGTTGAATCAACCGTGATGTACTGCGAGTTGACGCCCGCAAGTATCACATACGTCCCGTCCGACTGCTGGTTGATCTTGAAGCTCTCCCAAGCCTGGGCCACGGGACGCGCGGCCGACAATGGTACAGCCGCATTCGGGTCCGCCGTAACATACTGAGCTGTTGCCGTGTTCAATATGGATCCACCGCCGGGCATATAGGCGAGTGTGAAAGGAGTCCCGGTGGACCGATGGCCACCAGGTTTGGCGCCGCGGCCGTAGAAGTGACTAGTTTGCCGTTGGGGCGCGGATGGTAAAGTTGCCTGCCGGATTAGCTGCCGTGGCCGAGCATATATTTCCTCCTCCAGTGTTCTTGCGCGTCGCGAGGTGGTACAGAATATGAGAGGTCGTCCCGCCCCATCCAGTAATGTTTGTCGAGCGTGAAAACGCGGTCTGTGGATTGATCTCTCCGTACGCCATCTGGATGACGCACTTCCATTCATCGCCGACAGTGGGATCAACCATCTCGGCGGCAACGTAGTTCCAAACGTTCGTGATCCATGTAGCGTCGTATAAACCTTCGTTGATTGGGGTCACCGGGAGGATCTGAATGGCAGCGATTTCTGAGCGTTGAGCACCCCAGAATCTGTGTTGCAATTTTGTATTAAAAAAAACTTGTCCGGCGCAGAATTTAAAGACACTCACAGCCAGGCTCCTGCTTGGTAGTCCATGACATTCCCAATCGTTACCAAATTTCGGAGTCCCTGTTCTGGGTACGGGACAGTATCATCGGTCGCGCTCGCGCCGGATACAAGTGCCAGTAAGTCTGAGCACCATCAACCTCCGTCGCCCACAACAAACGCGCCCAATTCTTGACATCCTGGTTTCCAAGGATGTCTGCGAACAAAATCAGGCCGTAGTAGGCATTTATCTACATGGGGCTTGTCAGCACAGCGAATTGCTGCGGAACTCGCACTGACCGCTTCCCCGCTAGACTCTTCGTCGCGTGAACCGCCACCATTGGCAATTCCCGACGCTATAAAAAGAGCTTTAATTGAATGGAAATCCAACCAAATTCAGTCCTACGAACCCCACGAATGTCCAGCGAACCAGTCTTTGCAGCGCGCAACAGTGAAATACTTGTCGGCGGTCGAGGGATTCCCGATATCGCGCGCGAAGGCCGTGATGAACGCCTTGTTGGTGTTCCACCAAGCTGAATCGTATCTCGCTATAACCGCCGCCCCGTGGAGCATGTAGCCGTAATGGAAGTGGTGATCATTATACTAAGTAAGATCCACCGGATCGGTTACGGCTTCGAAAAAAAAGAAAAAAAGCACGTACATAGCCATTTCCGAAATCGATGTTAGGATTCGTCGCCCGGGTCCATCGACCACGCCGCCCCAAGCGGTTTCATACGCCGCATAGGTGGCTCCCGAGTTGGCTTTCTGTATGTTTTGTCAGCAAACCTCAAGGCTCAACAGATGCTGCTGCCAACCAACCCAATACGCGAAACTCTGTTCCAAGATATTGACGACTGCGGGTATCAAGTCGGTCCGCCCCACGTGTTCAGCGATGAGACTGCATGGTTGCGTTATCATCGGGAGTTGCGAGAGGAAAACGGGAAGCTCACGCTAAACGCGCCGTCGCCTGGAACGCCTTGCCCCAGTAATAGAAGTCTCCTGGAACAGCGACCGTCAAGTGGGCGATTTCGTACACCAACGCCTGGATGATCTGCTGGGTGCACGATGCCTGCGGCGCGCGCGGTGGCAGCCAGGTAATCGTGGGCAGCGCATACGAGAGCTTCCAGACGTTTCCAAGCACAGGCTTCATATAACCCTTGGTACCCAAGTAGCTTAGGCCAGTAACATAGGAAGGGCTAACGAGACGCTTCCTGCGAATTTCGAACCGTGAGAAAGAATGTTGAGGGACAAACCAAAACAACGCCAACCTGTGGTGTGGCCACGAGAGATGCAACAGGTTCGCAGCGTTCCCGACGACGTTCCATGTGAAGCTCATGGTGGCCGTATCGCCCGAAAAAGTGTAATCAAGCGCAACACTAGTCGGGTAATTCGCCGAGTATTGGTCAAGGATCGCTTGGCTTGTACTTTCCGCAGTGACACGCGCCAACCGGATGACGCCGGAGAAGGTGGCACCGCCCGTGAGTGTTGTTTGTGTCGCGGTCAATGATATCGAGCCACCAAGAGAGTATATGACGTATGTTCCGGCGCTATTCGTGACGGTGAATTTGGTGCCCGTTACCGTTACTAGAGTGAACCCAAGAGGTTTAAGCGCAGCATTTGAACGGCAACGAAAAAGTTCACACCGGAAGATGTTCCGATAGTATTTCCATTGATCGAAAGAATGTTACCGTTTCTACTCGTCAAAAGAATTGTGGCGGCATTGTAATTCAAAGTCATGTAGGGAGCTCCGGGTACGAGGTAGGTTGTGAAGCCAGCGCCAGAGGCCGCGAAATATTTAACCGTGACGCTTTGAGTATCCTGGCATGCCTGGTTAGTGATTGACGGACACTTAGGACGCATTCTTACCCAAGCCGTAGCCTTGTGACTCGTGTGCGAGTTCGGGTTCTGGACATAAGACGCCTCCCAGTCCATCTGTGTCGTTTGAATGATAGAGGTTCCGTCGAAGTTCCTAGTGTTCGAGATACCGAACTGAAACCCAGTGTCCAGTGCGCAGGACATGAAAGGGAACGGGCCTGCGACGACCGAGTTCTGCGACGGCGCGGCTGCATAGCCACCCACCAACCCGTCGTCGGGAAAGGCGGCTTGAAATCCTGGAAGAACGGTCCTGGAGGCGCGGCGCTCGTCACTGTACCGCCAGGTATGTCAATAGGGCCTATAGCGGCCGTTACAGACGAGACGAGGTAGGCTGCCCAGAAGCAAAGGAGTAAAGCCATGATTCCCCCTGCGCGACTCCGACGGGAATTTTCGTTCTTGATTATAAAAGCGCGTAGGTCAGTGTCATGTGGACCTAGGAAGATGGTGGACGGGTTGTCAGACGACAATGAACGGCCTGCAACGAGTCGCCTAACGTGAACTCAGAGTAGAAATCGAGAAACCGATGTGCGCGATGGGATGAGCAGGTAAACGTATTCTTGGCGTTCATCCAGGCCTTGCTCCGAGGTGACGACTTCAAGCCCCCTCTCGATGTAAAGTGTACATGCAAGGAACTACACCTGATGGTTGTTGCGCAAGACAACAGAGCACATGTCCCAGATCTGAACAGAAAGATCCCAATTTGACTCGCCCGGGATCCATGCAAATGGTGAGATGTTATTGGAAAAGATCCGAAGCGCCAGTTTGGTGGAATCGGTTCTCACTAATACACCGATATACGCGTCTCCGCCTCGAAGGCAGTAAGCGTCATGCCTGCGGAAATGCGTCCGGGACGGGTCAACTATGGATACAGGAATCGGCGTCTACTCGACCATGGAGGTCACCGTGGTCGTCTGGGCATCTGAGGTAGATTATTATCGCTTGAATGGCTCACATGCTCTCCAAAGTTCTCTCCGATCGGCGCATCGCTTAGGTGGGTACCTGTTGCGGGTACTGGATATCAAAATAAAAGGAGAGGCCATAGTTCAGACCTATTCCGTCACGCTTCCGGTGAACGTTAACGTTGACAGACGTTGACGTCAGGAGTCAAAAGAGGAAGGCGGATAACGGTCCGGTCGCTTTCGATCATCCTTCCACGGCGGCTAATTGTGTGAACGGTGCCATGTGCTGGTGAATTTCCAATAAATAGGGCTTGAATCCAAATTTTTCATGTCAAAATTCCGAAAATGCGATTTTGCGAGCCTAAATGCGCGTGTTTCCTAAATCTCATCTGGTACAAAATCCTGCGCACGGAAAGGTACATAGGCTAACATAGCTTACACTGAAGGCATGCGATCCATGGCTGGAATTCTGAGGAAAACGACAAAAATAAGAAAATTGGCCGTCGTTGACCGTATGTAATTTTTGAGACGTTCAAAACATGGATTTTTGACGCCAAAATGTAGCGTGCTCCGGACAACGCGTGCAGGAGGTTCGCGGGCCTTCTGGCATGCAATATCTCAAGGCGGCCACAGTTCGCTCGCGTTGACGCCTGTGAGGTTTAACTCAACACTTTCCTAGACACAGCACTTTGAGCTCATAAGTAGTTCGTCTGCGCCCGGTCAAAAATTATCTCAAGAATGCTCGTATGGTTCGTGCACTGAGTATTTTCAAACCACCGCTCAGTTTTTCACTATCTATATTTTATGTATTTATCTTCGTGTCATGGACGGTAGGCAGATCGGGAGAATATCAAACGGATCAAGTTGGCATTGGTTTGCTCCACTACGCCTACACGTGTATATCGACCGAAATGGATTCTTACTCAAATTACTAAGATGTCCCGCGGCTGTCAAAAAGTCAAGTCGACTCCATTTCTGCCTGGTTCACGCTCCGCTCATACAAACCTCTGTACCCTCTCTTTTTCCCTTGATTGAATTCGCTTTCTTGTTCGCAATCCTCCGCGCAATCTCCTCGGCAGGAAGGTCGAGCTGTTAATTCTCCACATCAACCTGACGATTATCCTGTACCACACCAAAGACAGAATCTGTAACCACAGACTCTGGTGAGATGTGCAACACAATCGTTCCACCGGCTGTCCCGACATCCGTCCATCAGACAGCCGCAACATATCCTACACCAATCGCCCAGCTTGCGTGGTATTGGGATTCAGCCAGCCTCAGGCATCCCAGATGCCAATTGGATCCCTTTCATATTCGGTGTTACCACCAGATCCGGGTCATCGATGCGCTGCGCAAATCTGCTGTGTCCGAAAACACAACCGCGGTCCCGCATGGTTAAGCAGGCGCCTGTCTTTGGAAGCAGATGCCTTGATGACGCCCACCGGGGCGAGATCTACTAGACTAAGGATAAAGCGGGTTGGAGAGTGGGCGGATGATCTCGCGGGAGTAGGGAAAGTCATGAGTGGGAGCTGCGTCAAGAATTTCCCGAGGGATTGTCCGGTTATTGTTTTAGCAGACAGGTGGAGCAGAGGACGTAGAGTGTGCAACAGCGCGGTCATGCCCCCGGCGTTATGAAAATCGGTCATGTAGTTGTCGCCGCTGGGTTTGAGATCCACGAAAGAGGCGTCTTTCCCAATTTCATCGAACGTATCCAAAGTAATGGTGCCGGCGACATTAGGGTGACGGTTTATAATTGCCATAGATGTACAACCGCGTTAGTGAGCACCGATGGCCTGGAGCACGGTGATTGCGTTTAGGAAGGATTCCTTAGTGAGTATTTTCTGGACGGTGCTCGTCTGAGACGGCAGACACAGCATTCTTCCCCGTTTCCTCAGCGACGCGGAGGCGGGTAGCGGAAACAGCAGGTTGCTGATGCTCCTCGAAGGGCATGAGACGAGAGCCGCAGTGACGCATGCCATTGCTTGCCACGTTCCGGACTACAATCGCGTCTCACTAAATAGTTTGTTTGGGGCCTACTGTGGGAGCAAGTTCATCGTTTTTGCAGCGATGTCTTCAATATCCATGAGACCCGCCCTGTAAGCTGCCCAATTATTCCGACAATCAGTGCACGCCCCGATGCGCGTTCCTCTGTGTGAACCTGGCATCATCGGCCGGTCACAAGTGGGAGAACAGGTTTGTTTGCTGAGATGCCTCCCATGAGCTGCGCCGGTACTGTTTTATCGCGCAATCATACCTGGTTGCGTTAGACAGCCATTTACATTGACAAAAGGCAATACAGGCGTCCAATGGTTGAGCTTTGATCATCTCCTCGTGTCCATGCTCATCAGTTTCGCAGATACATACTTGTCGGCGAGGAAAACGACTCGTGCAGGCTGATTGTGGGGAACTCTATCGGCAGGCCGCCACTGAGCTGTACGCCCCGTTTGACGGCCTCGATGAGCTGTGGAACGTTCGCATGACATGGGTTGAAACCAGAGCCGGTGTTGATTATGCCAATAACAGGTCGTGTAATCCTCCCCATATCCAGCTGCCTTTATGAAAGCTTTACGCAGGAACAACTCCGTATGCCACCCTGACGCAGTCCGACTTTGGAGTTGATGGGCCGCGAGAGAGGTCGTAATCCTCCCGGTGCGGTTAGACTGTGTGGGAAGAGACATTGAAATCGCAAGGACGGCCTGTGGAAAGTGTGTTGTTTGTTTCTGAAAAAATTAAAAGTGTTCCAACAGCGGGGAAGGGCTGGAAGGAGCGGAAGGAGTCCCGTGTCCGGGAAATCGGATTTCCCGGACACTCCCGCGCCAATCGCGGTTGAGGGATGAGAAGGCTTTTTTCCTACCTGCTTTGCTTTGAGTACGAAAATCGCCGCAGACTAGCACTTGTTAAACAAGCCGTTCACTGGTTGAAGGTCGGGGTCGGCATGGTCGGCACCCAAGTCGTCACTACTCGCACAACTGCCGTAAAGGACCCCAAATGGAAATTCCATCAATTGCCGTCACAGTTCACTCATCTCCTCCTCTCTCTGTGGCAGGGCTCCGTTCTAATGCATTATATTTTCGCCCACCTACAGTTGCACTTATTTATCCCCCCGGAAGCCCTCAATTTTCTGTTGGCTGGCCATTTCTGACGGAGGGGTCGGAATCAAGCCGGAATGGCTTATTTATACAAAAGTTGATCAGTCGAAGTCGATCTCTTGCTTATCTCTTATCACCATGCCACCATTCGATTATGGCGACCTCGAGTTCACTCAACCAGCCAAGCAAATCAAGGCCTTCAATATGGGGCCAGTTCCCCAGCGTATTTTCGATGATATGCGAAAATACGAAAACTCTGCTAGAGGTATTGCAATGCCTTCGTTATTAATTGCATTGGTCTCATCATTCCAGGTTTTGGGTTTACTGGCTTTGAGAACCTCGCAGAAGGAGACACTAGCGCTGGCAATCTCATCCTATCCCATCGGCCAGCCGACTCTCAAGTCGGGGAGTTTTATCGCATCTCGACTGATCCCCAAATTGCCAATCTCGAGAGGATCACTTATTTTGATTTAGGGAGTGGCCGAAGGATAGCCGACTTTCGTCCAATTGCCGGCGAAGATTGGAGGGGCGTTTGGCGTGGCGGAGGAGTCGTTTTTTCGATGGATGATGGAAGTGAATTTCAGCTATGGCGGTACTGGGAGGACTCCCAATGCTCGACAATTCTTCCCATATTGAGAGCGAACTCGAGAACAAACCTGGTGGCCGTATTGAACGACTGACCCATGATAGCTTCAAATATAGTAACGTAGTTGTCTCCGATTCAAACAAGTGCGTCCGATGCAGCCAGAGTACACCCAAGCTCTAAATACCTTTCAGAATCATGGCCTTTGTTTCCAACAAAGAAAATGGGACAGACTTGCTTGTCTATGTCACCGATCTCGTGGACTCACAAACGGGCGCGACGGCGGACTCTAAGCCATTTACACTTCCATCTAGGCTTGTGACTCCTCCGGCAGAGAAAGAAAACTCGCGCTGGGTTATCTCTGACATCTCTCTGGACGACCAATACCTCCTTATCACCAAATCTTACAAGGCATCTCACTCTCAATGCCACATTGCCCGTATTTCCGGAGGCGCGCCAGAATTAGTTGTCCTACCGAACGCGACCGAAAAAGAAGAGGAGACAGCAAACCATCAAATGAAATTCTCTCGGGATCCGGCCACCCCTCACCTGATTTACATGATCTCCAACGCATACGGCGATTTTCTTTCTCTCTTGGCATACGACATGGTAACCCGCACAGTCGTGCATGTTACTACCCCGAACCCGGCCTGCGGGCTCTCCGACCGATTAATTGGCCTTGCATGGACATTCGTGTTACCTCCGAGTATGTCTACTTCGCAAACGCCGGTGGTTATACCGAACTTTTTGTGTGGCCTCTATCAGGGCCCATGAAAGATACTATCGTCGAAATCAAACCGGAATGGGAAGGTGGACAGTTCAGCTACGCCGTAAACTCTCGCAATGGCAGGCCGCACGAACTTGTTCTCGTGCTCACTTCTCACCTATCGCAAGCCACTTTGGCTCGCCTTGATCTCACGGGCCGCCTGGAGGATGTGAAGAGAGACGAGAACGGAGGTGCTTATATATCTGTGCCGTTGGCCAGGTATACACAGGCAACACCTATTCCTCGGGACTATCGAACCCTCCCCGCAAAGCTGCTGCGCTTCAAGAGTTTCGATGGGTTGGAGATACCTTGCATATACTACCATCCTAACGAGAGTAAATCTGTTGTGCCAGTGGTAATTTCAATTCACGGCGGGCCAGAAGGTATAGTTTTCCTGGTGTTTCCTTTTGAAACGGAACTGTTTTTTATTTATGCCGTTATCCAGGTCAATCAACGTCGAACTCCAGAGCGTTCGTGGTTTTTCTATTAGATGGACACGGCAAATCTGATCGTCTCTATTGTAGCCCGATTCATTGGTACATCATGAATGAGCTTGGATATGCGGTTATCTATCCCAACGTGAGAGGGAGCAATGGATACGGTAAGCGTTTTATGGCTGCGGACGACGTTGAAAAACGAGAGGATTCTGTCAAGTACAAAAACCTGTTACGGCTTTGTACTCTACTGATCACACTTATTACAGAGATATTGGGGCGTTGCTGGATCACATCGAGCATTCTATGCAAAACGAGCTCGACGCGTCTCGCATAGCAGTCATGGGAGGATCATGTCAGTTTCGTTTCTTGACCTCGATCCTTTATTCATGTCGTTCTTCCAGACGGCGGTTACATGACACTCGTGGGCGTCTCCTCAATACTTGACCACTCCTGCTCATTTTCCTTTCAGGCCTGCATGATTCACTTCCTACCAAATTCGCCTGTGGTCTCGCCAACTTCCCCATTGCCCACTGGCCCTCGTTCCTCGAAAACACGGCACCTAGTCGCCGAGATCACAGACGCGGGGAATACGGCGACGAACGAATCCCAGAAATCCGCGCATTCCTCGAGAAGGTATCACCTATTAACCGTACCTCCGAGATCGCGGCTCCGCTCCAAATTGCGCACGGCGACACCGACAGTCGTGTACCGGTTGACCAAGCCATTCGGATGTGGCAAACGGTGTTGAAAAGTGTTCACTGTGAGCTTATGGTTTGCGAGAAGGAGGGACACGGTGAGCATGGATGTGGCTGCTTGGTAATTGTCGTGTTGAATTCCATTTAGGCTTCAAGCAGAAGAGTGTCATTGAATTCACGAATGCGGCTAGCTCCACTTTTGGAACGATTTTTGCCAGTGGAAAATAGTTCTGTATGAGTATGGGCGGTGTAATGTAAGATAGGATGAAGAATTGCTCCAATATTTGTACTTGTATGAATAGCACCTGTTATTTGGCTCACCTTAGTTGAAGGTTCCACGTCGAGTTCAAAAATAAACCAGGGCAGTTTACCATGCAGTAAACTCGAGAACGAACGAAACACAGAGAAGAATGGACCGAAGAGATTGCTTTTATTGAGCTCCAGGCTTACGATTCGATCTATGTAACTAAATAAGAGAAACGACGCAAGTAAGTACAAAAATCCACTAAATACTCCTTTGGCCCCAAGCTTTCGTTGGTAATCCAGCAATATCGGAACAAAGTCCCAGAGTCCAAAGTCCGGCTAGTAGGCGTTGGAAAAATGAATTTGGGTATTTTCAGAGCACTAACAACTATTCGTCAATATAGTAACAGCATGGAGCCATGCAAGAGAAGTGCGCGTCTCCGGAGGCTGCGAGACCCTGACGCAGTCCGACCCTGGAGTTGATGGGCTGCGAGAGGTCGTAATCCTCCAGAGGATCGGCGCGGTCAGACTGTATGGGAAGAGACATTGAAATCGTAAGGACGGCCAGTGGCAAGTGTGTTGCTTGGTTCTGAAAGAATTAAAAGTATCCAACAACGAGTCCAGTGTGCGGGAAATCCCGCACCAATCGCGGTTGAGGGATGACAAGGTTTTTTCTTACCTGCTTTACTTTTGAGGACGAAAACAGGATGCCGCCGCAGTAGAACCTGTCAAGCCGTTCACTGTGGTTGAAGGTCGTGACAAGCATAGTCGGCATGGTCGGCACCACACGCCCATCAACTGCCGTAAAGGACCCCAAATGCGGAAATTCCATCAATTGCTGTCACGATTCACTCATCTCCTCCTGCTCCGTTCTAATGTATTCTATTTTTCGGCCACCCACAGTTGCACTCATTTCCCCCCGGAAGCCCTCAAATTTCTGTTGACTGACCATTTCTGCTGACGGAGGGGTCGGAACCAACTCGGAACGTGGCTTATTTATACGAAAGTTGATCAGTACAGATCGAAGTCTTGCTTGTCTCTTATCACCATGCCACCATTCGATTATGGCGACCTCGAGTTCACTCAACCAGCCAAGCAAATCAAGGCCTTCAATATGGGACCAGTTCCCCAACGTATTTTCGATGATATGCGAAAATACGAAAACTCTGCGAGAGGTATTGCAATGCCTTCGTTATTAATTGCATTGGTCTCATCATTCCAGGTTTTTGGTTTGATGGCTTTGAGAACCTCGCAGACGGAGACACTAGCGCTGGCAATCTCATCCTATCCCATCGGCCAGCCGACTCCCAAGTCGAGGAGTTTTATCGCATCTCGACTGATCCCCAAATTGCCAATCTCGAGAGGATCACTTATTTTGATTTAGGGAGTGGCCGAAGGATAGATGACTTTCGTCCGATTGCTGGTGAAGATTGGAGGGGTGTCTGGCGTGGCGGAGGAGCCATTTTTTCCATGGATCTTGACGGAAATGAATTTCATCAGCTATGGCGGTACTGGGAGGACTCCCAATACTCGACAATTCTTCCCCATATTGAGAGCGAACTCGAGAACAAACCTGGTGGCCGTATTGAACGACTGACCCACGATAGTTTCAAATATAGTAACGTAGTTGTCTCCGATTCAAACAAGTGCGTCTGATGCAGTCAGAGTATACCCAAGCTCTAAATGCCTTTTAGAATTATGGCATTCGTTTCCAACAAGGAAAACGGGACAGACTTGCTTGTCTATGTCACCGATCTCGTGGACTCACAAACGAGCGCGACGGCGGATTCTAAGCCATTTACCCTTCCATCTAGGCTTGTGACTCCTCCGGCAGAGAAAGAAAACTCGCGCTGGGTTATCTCTGACATCTCTCTGGACGACCAATACCTCCTTATCACCAAATCTTACAAGACAGCTCACTCTCAATGCCACATTGCCCGTATTTCCGGAGGCACGCCAGAATTAATTCTCCTGCCGAATGCGACCGAAAAAGAAGATGAGACAAAAAACCATCAAATGAAATTCTCTCGGGATCCGGCCACCCCTCACCTGATTTACATGATTTCCA
>JARJLF010002783.1:0-29069 GCA_029378395.1 Mycena leptocephala | reverse complement strand
ACCCGCAAATAGACCGTCGGTGCGACCTTCCAGACCGCTGCCGATGTTACTGTCCGTGCGCAATTTGTCAACAACGGAAGGCTCGCCAACACACTCGACACAAACTTCCGCGCGATCAGCAACAACTGGCCCGTCTTCGGCCTCGCCCACGACCTCGGGACTATCACTACAGCGACCGCCCCTGTTGTCTTCTCTGTCGGCCACATCCGGGACCCTGCCATTCAGTACATCATCGCGGGCGGAGCTCTCCAATCCCGAAATCTCTACTTCCTCAGCCAATTCCCGACTTCGGCCTCTGTGGTTCGTTCTTTATTGTTTCTCTACGCGTCCTTCTTCCGAACCATGGTTGTGTAGATTTCTTCGTTCTTGGGTGATTTCAGTGCCGCCTTGTCGCGCGCAAATGCCTTTGATGCGCAGGTTCAGACCGATGCTTCTAAGATTTCGGCCGATTACGCTGCTGTCGTCGCGCTGTCGATTCGCCAGGCATTCGCAGCCACTGAACTTACGGTCTCCAAGACGGCCACCGGTGCCTTCAACACTTCCGATGTTATTTTGTTCATGAAAGGTGAGCTTGAAAATTTATGAATGGCAACGACTGACTCTGGACGCAGAAATCTCGAGTGATGGTGTGCGTGTGATCTTAAATAGCTCGGGCTTTTCATTCATTCTTTGCTGCAGAACGTGAATACCGTCGATGTCATCTTCCCGGCCTGGCAAGTCTTTTTTTTTTTTGAACATTGGCGTCAGAGTCCAACGAATTCCAGGCCCATCTTCTTGTATACGAACCCGGCTCTGGGCAAGTTCCTGCTCGAAGGACTTTTCCGCTACCAAGCTTCTGGGCAATATCCGTGAGTTTTTTTGGTCCTGTGGCGGTGCAGGTCTCTCAATAAGGACCCAGGAACAAATGGAGCGTTCACGATCTCGGTTGGTTCTAAAATCTCGAGGAAATTCAGTGATGTTCACGAATGTGAAAGGTTCAAGCTATCCCAAAGCCCTGGGTCACAATGACGGCGCCGACGAAGCGATGCCTGTTGAAGGTCAGTGGAACCGAACGAGTTCTAGAATTCAATTAATATAGTTTCAGAGAGCGGAAACATGGTCATCATGGCTCTGAGCTACGCGCAGAAGACCGGGGACCTTTCTCAGCTGACGAGATACGTGCGCAGTTTATGTCCAATCCGTCCGTGCCGGTGGCTTACCCCGCCGCCCATCTAGTCGGCCCTCCTAAATCAATGGACCGGTTTCCTGGTCTCGGACAGCCTTATACCGGGTAGGTTCACTTCAGTAAGATGCCTGTACGGCCGTACTCACCCCGTACCGATCTATCCCTTCAGCTAATCAAATCAGCACGGTCAGTTAGTTATTGATCAGCTAGGACAGACGTTCGGACCTGATGTGGATGCGGACGGACGCAGGATGATTTCGCCGGTGCGCTAGCGAACCAGACGAACCTTGCCATCAAGGGCATTGTCGGCATCGGGGCCATGGCTAAGATCGAGGCGCTCCTGGGTAATACAGCCCAGAGTTCGAACTATAGCGTGCGTCTCGACCTGTGTGTAGGATTCCTGCTGAGATCCGCGTAGTCTATTGCGGCGAGTTATGTTACGCAATGGCAGAAATTCTCCGCGTCGACGACCGGCGCGCACCTCACCCTGTCTGTGCGTCGTTGTGTGTTTCGATTTGACCCCAGTAGCACTGACCAGTATCACCTCCCTGCAGTACGGCAACTCCAGCAGGTATGTAGAGTACCTTTATTTTTCATTTGATTCGTATCGACGCTCTATCCAGTTGGGGGTTATCGTACAACCGTAAGCAGCGGCTTCGATTGCTGCAGTTTCACTTTGGCTTGCTCCACCGTCTGACCCCCGCTACGCAGTCTTCGGGGACAAATTGCTCAAACTCAATCTCTTCCCGGCATCCATCTATTCCGAACGTAAGCCCCACCCCACACCGTAGCTCGTAAGATCGAAAGGACTCACGGCGAGCTGCAGAAACGGCTTGGTACCAGACCCATGCCAGTAAGGATCGAAACTTGAACCCCGTACGTTGACACGCACGCTAACTAACCGGAACGTCGCGCAGATGCCTTTGGGGTGCCCCTTGACACGCGGTAAGCCGTCGTCCGCCCAGCGCACACGACAGAGACAGAGACACGACTGACGCACCCGTTCCGCAGGCACACGTACACTAAGACCGGTGCGTACCTTCTCGTTGTCCTTGTCGGCGCGCGTCCCCCACGACAACCTGATCCGCGCGGATTTATTTTGTTTGCTGACGCCGGGGTCCAGACTGGCAGCTCTTCACCGCGGCGTGGGTGACCAACACCGCGGTGCGCGACCTGCTCATCGGCGCGGTCAAGAACTGGGTGTCCGACGGGCAGAATAACGGTATGTCGCCGCACAATGCTGACGGCGGGCTCTTGGTCTGATTGGCCGAATTTGTAGGACCATTCGGCGATTTGTACGACACGGTGAGCGGAGCGCTCGCAATCGGGTTCCGCGCACGCCCAGTGGTAGGCGGGCACCTTGCCTTGGTATGTCCGCTTGTTTGTTTTCTGCGACCGACAACCGCAAGCGGAATGCGGGATTGCGGGATGCCTGAAACAAGAATATTAATCTGACATGTTGCGCAGTTGGTATTGTGACAAGCCGGATTTTGGAGTGTGCGGCAGTTGTGCCATCCTAGTAATACGCCTGTTACTATGAATCTATCTGCGCATCTCAGGCGCATTCAAGACGCAATAAATAAATGAACATTGAAAATTGAATTGGGGGCGCGACGACGGCGATGGGGCGGGGCGGGCTATAGCTAAAGGGTCTATTGGTACGCGAGCACAGCAGAGATATCGTTTAACTGAGGCGCACAAATGCGGTTAGTTACGTGAGAGAAGGGTATGTAAGAATCTGAAAACGAAAAGATCTGTAGATGCTGCCAGACTGTCGCCGGGTGACCCGTCTGCTTCTGAGTTGTGAAGGAACACGGGTTCCGGATCCGCCTCTGGTCCGACAGCGCGGAGTTTGGGGCGTCGGGAGTGGAGAGATACGAGTGTCGAGTTGACCGCAAGTTGACACCCGGTGGGGAAAGGCACGGCGCGTTCCTCGACCGTCGGGACAGCTGGCTCGATGACAGTACGGCTGCCAATAGCTCGCAGTGTAAAGGCCGAAAAAGTCGGTTCCGATGGCATCCTCCGCGCCGGGGATCCATTAATTTAAGAGACATGAGGTGAGGCATGAGGCTGGCGGCGTCAAATTAAGAGAATAATGCGTTTCTTGACAACAATGGGTGGTTGGTTGGTTGAGACGGGTGCCTCGGAGTGCCACTGTCACTGACCAACGACCGAGCACAAGCACAGATTTGTGATAGGGATACACACGTATGTAGACGCTGTGTTGTTTAGTTGAAACCGGCGAAACCAAGGCGAAACGCGCGCCCCCGTGGGAGATTCGGCTTTATTCAAAGGGGAATAATTAAAGTTACAGAAGAAAAAAAAATGCAGCGAAGGAGAGGAAAGGAAGGGAAGGGAGGTCGAGGACAAGGGAAAGGGAAATAGAAAAAGTCAAGGTAAGCGGCGGGGAAGCAGAAGATGGTTGGATGGGGCACAGGAACGCAGGACAAGAATGGACACGACACAGTGACAAGCCTTACCTAACCCGACCCAGTCGGTAAGATTAGATCTGGCCTCACTTTGCCATTTATAAGTCAGACCATCCTCGGCGCTCCATTATTATTTTTTCTTTCTTTCTTTCAACCACCATGTCCTTCTTTTCTCGCCCAGACTCCCCGCCCCCCCGCAGCCCGTCCCCGGATATCATCCTCTCTCCCCTCCCGCCCCCAGTCCGCAGGCGCACACCGTCCCACCCCGCCCGCTCAGCACTGCCAGTGACCCGTGCCCCAAATCCCAGCGCACACTAGCCTCTATGCGCTCTTGCGGCGACCTCAGGATGTCTCAGACCCCAAAGAGCGCGTCGAGGTCCGTCGTCTCCGCACCACCAACCCCAAGGAGTTTCGCACCCTCCTCCCCCACGGGTTCCAGCTTCAGGCGTTCCCACAGACGCACCCTTTCGTTTGCGGTGCCCTACAGATCGCCCCCCGCCAGCCCCACTCTTTCTTCTCCCCCGCCGCCCGTGCCCCCCATCCCGAGTTCGTGCTATCGCCCACCGATAAGAAGCCCGTTCTCCACTCCCCAGCACCCACAAGGGTCAACCATATCTATCTCCCCGAGTGGGAGCAGTTCACCGTCACACCCGACTTTGCCCAGCCCCCGCGGAAAACCCGCACCTCCATGTCGGGCCGTCGCTCTGGCGGTGTAGCACCCGCGGCCATGACCTGCTCCACTTCTTCGCCCTCCATAACCAGAACCAGAGGCCAAATCAGGTCGTGGCGCTTTAAACGCAGCTGTCCATTTTGGGGACTCATCTTTTTTTGGATTCCGCGCGCACTTTGCGGTCTTTCGCATCGCCGAAGCCAGCCGCGGCCCGCCCGCCCTCCTCCACTTGGGAGAGAGACGATTCGATTCGAATCGAATCGAGAATCGAAGAACGACTATGTTAACTTACATTCCTTTTAAACTCCCCCACACTCTTTTTATTATCACCAAGCCTTGGCTTCGCGCCATAATTCCTATGCTATCCCCTCCTGCTATCTGCCGCCGACTTGGGCTCGGCGCATCCTAAAGCTATCCATACTGTACCTGGACGCTCGTATATTCGCACGGAGTGCGCACCCGCGCGTGTACCAACCAATACTCTCCTAGAGTTGTAACCTGTACTTCCGTACTATTAGTGTTAAACTACAATCAAACAGCCTCTGGCTGATGCTTCAGACATCTTCGGGAACAGAATCCAAATGCTCTTTGACGCAAAAGGCTGATAATGGCTCCGGAGACGCGTTCATTGTTCGCGATACGTCATCACGTGGTCGTTTCAAGTCAGTGCGAAAGCAAAAAGAGAGAAGTCATAGTATAATACAGCTAGCGGGCCAAAAAAATCAGCTATTGATACAGTGGGATATGGGACGTCCATACCGGATACAGTAACTACATTCGACCCAATTGTGTGCAGAAAGTGTCCCAATGAAATGAGTATTACAGACCCAATCTCTCCTTCAACGTCCGATCCCCTCCCTGGTACGCGCTATTCGAAGGCGGACCGCGCTCAGCCCTCCGCCCGCCACCACCGCGTCCGCCGCCGCCGCCACCGCCGAAATTCCCGTTGTTGCGCCTCTCCCGGCGCCCGCCGTCGCGATCCCGGTCGCGCTCCCGGTCGCGCTCCCTCTCATCACGCCGCTCGCGATCGCGGTGCCGCAGGTCCTTGTCCTTGTCCTTGTCGCGCTCCGCCGGCGAGCGCGGCCGCGGCTTCGGCTCGTCGACCTCCATGCGCGGGGCGTGATTAGCCTTTCCTCGGTGCGCGGGCTCGGCCTGCCGCGGAGATGGCTGCTCCTCGCGCGTGCGCGCGTCCGGCCGCGAGGACGTGGAGCTCGAGTTGGTGTGCGCCTTGCTGTTGGTCGACGGGCCGGCCGGGGGCGGGGAGGCGCGGTCCCGCGTCTCGGACAGACGGGGTTTTTTGTGTGCACGGGGGCCCGTGGGGGGCAATTTGGAGTTGGAGTTGGACGCGCTGCTGCCGTTGTTGCCGTTGTTGGTCGGGAGCGGGACGTGGTAGGAGTTGCGCGGCGAGCGTGAGTGCGATTTCTCGGCGCGGGGAGCGGTGGTCATGATCGCTTCGTACGACTTTTCGAGCTCGGTTCTGGGTGTGTGGTTAGGTTATGCTCGGTCTCTAAGGCAATTGAAAGCGCACGAGAGCGATATCACGACCTGGTGGGATTCTAAGGAAAGTGTTAGGAATAGGGAGCGGTGTGCAAGCGCCACACACCCCGCAAGGCGCCCTCGAGGCGCTCCACAAGCCGGCGCAGCCCGCGGACCTCCTCCTTGAGCTTTCCCGTCTCGCCTTGTTTTAAAAGCTGGTACAGTTCGTCGTTCTCTTCCTGCAGCAGGCGTGTGCGCTGCGTCAAGGCGGCGGTGCTCGAGGTCGATGCGCTGCTTTTGTGGGTGGAATCGAGATGCGGGAGCAGCAAGGCCGTCAGCGCGGGGGGTAAGGAGACGGGGTCTGTGCTCGATGGCGGCGTCTGGGCGAAGACATACTGGCGCAAGCGTGTTACCTCGTCCTAATTTATGTGAGTACGATAGGGATGGGCGGGAAGACGAAAAAGACATACGCCGAGTTCAGATACCTGTGTGTCGCGCTGGCGCAGTAGAGTCTCGAGCTCGAGCTCGCGCGGCGAAGGGAGATCCATAGCGCGCGAGTGAAATCAATTTAGACAACCAATGTATCGCTTCCCCGAGTCGGCATTGCTTGCCGCACTGATTCGGTTCTAAAAACATAAGAACCGCTATACGCTATCTATCTGCCCGCTGTCTCCGAGTCCTATGATAGCAATCTAGCAGAGCCTCCGATGACATTTGGAGGATCCACTACATTCGATTTTAATTTGTTCAAAAGGACCATGTTGAGGTCAGAAAAATTCATCTAAGTAATACTTGTCGTAAATGATGTCCGTCCTCAGTTACGGTACATTCACCGTTTCTAAAACTCGCAATCTTCTGTCGGTGGATGATACGCCCCGGTGGAAACGGTTTCAAAGGGTCTTCCATGATCTTCCTCTTGAACACGCTGTGCGACGTATTTTTGCGGTCCGTCGTTTCGGTTCTTTTGCTGCCACGGTCAAACTGCATCGAGGCTCGGTCGTCTAATATCTTCAGACGAGGATCATACCAGAGCATACGAGTCGTTCAACCTCAAGTTCAACTTTCACCTTTTGGCACGTGCGTGTTTGGATCTCGGGCCGGTGTCCAAACATGCCAACACATATAAAAAGCTTGCAATTTTTTTTTTATAACTCATCTTCTTCCATTTCCCTCATGCATTTTTTCAAATGGTGAGTCGCCGTCTCGTTTGGTTTCCGCTGTGATGACAACTTTATTCACACTGTATGAACACTGGTGTTAAACCGTGTCATGAGTATACCCTACTACAACGGTATCTGAGCTTTCAGCGCTTTTTTCGGCCTTTTTCTCCACCTTTCTGTCATTTCACGATTGCTAACTTTGTTCTTTTGTCAGGATGTTTCTCCGCGATGCTCCTCTACATTACTAGACGTTACATACTGCACATTCAATTTAATGGCAATTCCTCCTTATCATTTTCCTCTTCCCCATCAAACGCGTCCGCCGGCACCTGTCCCTGTACCTGGCTAAGCGCCCCAGCGAAAATATACACGAACGGCCCTGATTTGACGGGAGGCGGCGTCGATTGGTAGCCAATCGGCAACGTACACCGAGGACAGTGAAACCTAAACTGACGCTCGTGTCCCCCTGGTCTGCGGGTACGCCTATAAGGAAAGCTGACAAGTCGGATCCGCTGCCACGCACCTCTCAAGAAGAACAGGCTCGCCCGCGACAGCGTTCAGCTTGAACACGCGTGCCTTGTCTGCATCACTATCCTGGGCGCGAACAATAATAGATCCATCGGTCTGTCGCCGTGGAAGAGAGGCGATGGTCTTGTCGATCACAAGCTATTTTAAATGGGTTGTTACTACCTTGCATCTGGTGATGAGCGGGAAGATCATGACGCACGATGAACTCCCCGCAGATACAATCTGCAGGGCCGAAAATCAGTAAGAAAAATAAAAAGATGTGGGAAAATATGCAGATTTTTACGCACAGTATACGCGGAGTGCGGCGGCCGAAGATGCGGTGGGTCTAGCTAGAGGGAGTAAGATTAGGGAGCCTAATAGGATTATTTCGACGTACCGTCTGTCGACGACGAGACAGCAGAGCTGAAAGGTCGGGTGAGCAAGTGTTGAAAACAAGTCGAACTGAGCGACTGACCGTGATACGACTTTTGGCATTAATATTAAATTGTGCACAAGGCGGCGAAACACAAGCCGTGTAAAGCTCGTGTAACCGAGAATCAAAATGAAAAGGATCAGAAAGAGAGAAAAGCTGTGCACTGCACTGGACCTATTTGGTCTTCTCTGAGACGCCAGTTGTTTGCCTTTTGTCCTTCTCCCTCGGTGGACACCGTTTGGTGATTCAAGCCCTCGAGCCTTCTCAATGGCGGAGAAGGATGCCACCGCGCGCCTCCGCCGCGCAGTCAAGGAGAACAACCTCTTCATTGTCAAGCGCCTCATTCAGCGAACAGACATGCGGAATCCAGACCCAGCACCTCGTCGGTACACTTCTCTCGCCTGGGCCGCCGTTCTTGGACACGAGGAAACATTCGAGTTCTTGATGACCGCTGGCCACGATGACGCGGAACTGAGCAAGGCACGCCCCCGTCTGTCCATCGCGCATTTCCTATGTTTACCCCAATTCCACCACAGGACTCGGAAAATAACACCATTCTCATGCTACTCGCCGACCATACTCCCGCTGCCGTGACCAGTTCGCGCCCAAACAACGTCGATGTCATGGGCGCTGCATTACGGATGGCCCGACTGTACTATGACCGATATCCAGACATACTGGACTGGTCAAACGTGCACGGGAAGACCGCGCTTCACATTGCAGCGCTGAAAGGGCACGAAGAGCTCGTCCGAGTATGTAACCCATTTATTTAGTGGACCAAGTACTCGTCTCATTGGCCATAGATGCTTTGTGACTTTGGGGCAGACGTGGATCTCTCTGACAATAAAGGGAACACGCCATTACACTAGTGAGTCCGGCTTGGACCCTCGGATCGTGGCGTTAGCTCATATACTTTGTCCGCAGCGCTAGCTCCTGGGGACACATACCAGTCAGAACAATTCATACGTCCCATTATACGTGTCTGACTCGTCGTTAGATTGTACAGCTGCTCATCGAGCGGGGTTGCCAATATGCGGCCAAGAATAACGAGGGGTTCACTGCATCGGACTACGCGTATTCGTGCGTGTTCATTGAACGAAATGGTTGCAAATCCTGACATGTATTTTACTGCAGGTTTAGCACGAAGGACACCCTACAAGACACCGCACGGTTACAATTTGAAAATAATAAAAAGAGCCGTCGGGGTGTTTTTGCACAGGCTGCCGCCAGAGCGAATGAATGGGGCGGGTTCACGCATGTACACATGCCGCCCCCTGTCCCTTCGAAAGCTCGAGACTTTAAGCAATCTTCGAACCGGATGCGGAGTGGGTCCGGAACCAGTCGTACGACGGCAACGTCGGACAGTGGGGAAGTGGATAGCAATGGCTTGGCACCTGGGCATCGAAGTCAGTCCTCTTCATCTTCGCCATCAACTGCCCCACCTCCATATCTTTCGCCGCATGGGCAATCATCGAGCAATGGTGTACACGCGACTTCATCTCCGTCGATGATGCGCGGGCCCTCCCCACTCAATCCGCCTTCTTCCAACTCTGCGTTGTCCCCAGTTGCAAGCCGAATGAGAGCGCAAGACGCGGATGCTCGGGAGAAGTATTTGAACCGGAATCGATCTGGCAGTCAAGGAACTTCTTCCACCGACAACAAATCGCAAAATGGTTCGTTTTATTCTTCGGCGGGAGCTTCAGTGATTGGAGACGATATTTCCTCATTGTCACGGCTCGGGGGAAGTGGGTCGGTGACGCCTCGACGGCTAAGGCCGTCCATGTCCGCAGCACAGCTCCGAACGACTCCCGAAGCCCTAAACATCATTACTACACTCCCCTCTTCATTATCCGAAAATAGGTCTCGATCCGGCACTAACCCCACTGCTCCCCGGCCGACTCTACCACTGCTCGGTCGATCATCATCCATCTCCACTTCACCGCGGACTCTGACCAGCACCGATCTAAGTATCTTCGAAGAATCCGGGAACTACACTGGCCCACCGAGTCAGTACGCTCAGTTTCCGGAACCACCGCTACTAGCACCAGATGACAGCAGCACGCCGACTGCTGGGCGACGATTACCATTTCATCTCCTGACAAAACCCCCTCCCAGCACGGACCCACCTAACCACAGACGCGGGATGTCTACAACCTCCGTCCGCAGTCCATGATACATCGTTCGTTGGCTTGCGTGCACATTGTACCGAGTAGTATTTTTATTCCCCTCCGCTTTCTCCTCATCCGCTTTGTTGTTCCACTGTACTTCTCTCTTCACCTACCATATTTATGTATTGGTACAGTTCCCATTGTGTATGAATATTCCCGTGCAAGACCCGCTCTACCTACCTCCTGCGTCTGCTCCGAAGTCAGTTTACACTCTGAAAGCCAAGTATAGGCGGTCGGCGTATCCTAGGCCAGGCTCCAGCACGTGCGCGGGCCGCTCAAAGTCAAGGTGACTCTGTCACTCTGCAATGCATGCACAATACATAAGGCTGTTTGCGTTTCTCTTCCAGCGCCCGTTCAATGATTCCTCCAATCGCCGATCAAGAGGACCCTACGACGCAGGTTGCCTGGCCCTCACGGCCAAAGCCTTCTACTTCCACTGAGCGCGAACAAGACGAGCTCGAGGCTCCAGAGGACAATATCGAGGAAGTCGTCAAGAAGGTTGTGACACCAGCAAAGCGGCGTCTGACAACATGGGACCTCATCACCCTCAGCATATCCATGGCGGGGGCCCAAATTGCGTGGACTGTTGAACTCGGGCGAGTGATGGCCATGTTGGCATCGACCTCAATGCTAATTCTCAGGCTAGCTACGGAACCCCGTTCCTTCTCGAGTTGGGTGCGCCTGTGTTCCGTTTTAGTCCTGCCGGTGCTGGATCTCACGACGAAGGACAGGCATTTCGGAACAACTTACTTCTCTTGTCTGGTTAGCCGGGCCTATCAGCGGGCTCATCGCACAACCCGTTATAGGTATCTTCTTGTTCGTACTTTAAAAGTGAAACTGAGGGGTTTATGCTGGACAGGCGCCATTTCCGATTCTTCAACGTCCAAGTATCGGCGCCGATACTGGGTCGTGCTCTCGACCGTCGCTTTAACCGTCTCGACCCTCATTCTTGCGTATTGTAAGGAGATATCGAGCTTATTGGTTGACTTTTTCGACATCGGTGCGGGAGATTGGGATGAGAAGCGAAAAACTTGGGTGCGTCTAACGATCCAAACCGAGCACTGAAATTAACTCCGTGCAGGCTGAGAACACCGCAATCGGGCTTGCTGTTTTCGCGTTCTATATCCTGGATTTCGCTCTCAATGCTCTTCAAGCATCGCTCAGAAACCTGTTATTGGACATCACCCCGGCTTCACAGCTGAATTCGGGCAATGCCTGGCACGGACGGATGACCAACGCTGGCAACATCGTCGGTTATGGATTCGGTGAGCCGCCCAATATCCTAGTCCTTCTACCTCCCCTGAAACTTCGCTTCGAAAGGATTTCTACCGCTTGCTGAGCTACCCCTGATACGTTGGCTCGGGGGAGGGCAATTCCGCAAATTCTGTATCATCTGCATCGTGATCCTTGTCATCACCGTCTGGATCACTTGTTATTGCCACGAAGAGCAAGAACGGCCTGCCATACATAAAAAGAAAAGGTACAGCATTCTCATTGTTGCGCTCTAATTAATCTCAACGTCAACCCTAGCAAAGGGAATGAGGTGATTGGGAATATAAAGAGCGCCATTATCAATCTTCCTCGGCCTATCCGGCGGGTCTGCTATGTGCAATTGTTCGCTTTTATGGGGTGGTTCCCATTCCTCTTTTATGCGTATGTTTCCTCACCAACAATGATTCGCTGCCTAATTTCTGTATCTAGCACGACGTACATGGGTCAAATCATGGCGTACGAACTAGGCGAGGAACCTGACTCCGAGTTTGCAACTCGCAGAGGAGAACTCGCTATGCTTCTCTACAGCATCGGTGAGCTCCTTGTTCCGAATCTCATTCGGTCATATTAATAATACGTCACGCAGTTGCTGTTATTTCGGGAATTATCCTACCTCACCTTGCCAATCGGGATCGTCGTCTCATGGCCCATCAGGGCGATGACGACGAAGACGCCGAGTTGACTCGCATTAGGACTACAGTGCGGCAATGGAAAGTTGAAGCTGCCCGTCACGGCCGTCCTCTTCGTCTCCCGGTCATGCCATTCCTTCTCCGCAACATTTGGACCGGGGCGCTACTGTTGTTCACGGTCCTCACAATGACAACATTCTTTATAAGCACTGTCGTCCAGGTGTGTTCTCTCCATCTGTTGAATTTGCAGCCCTGAAAAAGGTTTCTCAGGCTACTATCTTCATCGCCTTGATCGGTATTTGCTGGTCAGTTGCGAGTGAGTTGCTTATGTTTCTCTACGTTCTTTATCTCATGGGATTGCGACTCGTAGTGTGGGCACCGTTTGCCATTATCATGGAGGCAAGGACCATTAGAACTGGTTTGGGTCGTTAATTAATCATTGTTTCCAGCTACTCAAAGATCTCTCCACCCCTTCTCCGGGAAATGCACGACCTTCTCATGTTCGTACATTATCGGTTCCTGTTGCTTCTCGCCGCGGAAGCGATGAGAGGCAACCCTTAATCCGCCGTCGTTCACTCGACGCCTATGACGCGAACGCAGAAGATGTCCCTCCTGCTGCGCGTGTAGCTGGCGGGACGATTCTGGGCGTGCACAACCTAGCCATTGTGGCTCCTCAACTGATCGTAAGGATCCCACCTCAATACGCTTACTTGTTTCTAATTCTGCCTCAAAGGTTGCCATTGCGACAAGTATAATATTCAGGATCGTCGATGGGGACATCGACGCAGACCCCGATAATCATAATACGTACTTGGGCAAGACCGGCGTTGGGTGGATCCTACGGTTCGGAGGCGTGTGCACCCTGTTCGGGGCTATGCTATGCCGCAAGGTGTCCCCCACGCCTACAGAAAGAGCGATGAGACGACGTCTCGGCGAAATGATGGTACTGCGGGAAGATGCCTCCCCATAAATGTACAGAAAGGATGGATGGACAATGTAAGAACATATCACACCTCTCTTTTTTTCTTTGTCTTTGCCTTCGTCAGACTTGTGCTACCAACTAACCTACGCTGTGAGAATACACATCGCATAATCCCAGTCATCCTGTCCTTGAGATGATATGTTCTTGCATGGTATGAAGGTCACCGGCGGTCGAGGTGCATCGAAGAGACGTTTGTAAAGAGCAGAAACTATACACGTTTCTTAGGGCATAAGAGACAAAAACGGAGCCCGCTCACAGGAAGGTTTCTGCGATGGAACGTAGAAGATCCGCACTGACAGAGGCCGTGTCCATACGGAATTAAATCCGCGTTTAGATTTTAAAGGATCAATCAGCGAGTTGATTTCTCCTGCGCACGTTAGTCCATGAGAGTTGCGCGACTGTCCATAATTACCATCGTCTCGTCCACATATAATAGCACAGGAAGAATTTGAATCATCGAACCATAATATCTCCCAGTGGAAAACACCGAGGTCGCCTAGAAGAACTTCGAGCAAAGATCGTCATGTTAAACATGTGGCGTACCTTGCTGAAAAACAGGCGTCCGATTTTGAACGACCAGTTCCCCGTCATCTTCGTCCGGTATAGGGACGCGTCCTGTATGCAATAGAACTTGTTTCTCAACAAGCGCATTTTTAGGCAAGGTCTCCACAACCAAAAAGAGCGTGGGTGTCGCGTTTTTCTAACCGGAGATTTACAAATCGATACCAAACCTAGCGAAACGCAAATACCGGTTTAGAGGCTGAATGCCCTTGCCGCACGGCGGAGAGATTGGATGCGTTGGTCAGCCAGTATAACGCTAGTTGGGTGTATCCAGTCCATCCGCCAGTGCTGGTGCTAATGGCTCCAGTCACTCGGTCGACATGCTGGAGCGACAGTGCTGTCTCCAAAGCCAAAGACTGGGGCGAAGGAAGGGAGAGACTACACGGGATTAAGCCGATCTGACCAGAGATAAAGACCTGATCGTCTATCTGTATCGGGTTGGTTAAAACCACCCCACAATCGTCGTGACGATCCACAAACCATGATAGCTTGGGAATATGGTCCAATATTCGCTGGTGCCCAATAGCTTAGGCTCTGAACGTGTAAAGCATGCCTTTCCATCGTTCTGGAATGTGCAATGCAATCCAGCATGACACGACGTGGAGTAGGAAGATCTACGGCGACACAAGCCCGAGATGGTGGACTAGTTCCGAAGAATGTACTGTATATCGCGTTAACTGCAGAGAAAAGATCCATGGAGGAAAGGAAGATGTTGATGTTCGTGCAATCGGAGAGCTCGAGTGAATACTGAGCAAGCTCCTCTGAGAAATAATCAACCAATATTGAAAGAGCCAAAAGAAAACAAGGATGCGAACCTTGGAGAACCGCAAAACATTGCTTTACTTCTTCCTCTATTGATCGACCAGATTCGCCGTCCATATTTGAGCAGACATTGGAAATGGCGATCCATGAGCCTATTTTTTTACTCTGTGTATTGTTGTCCGCCACATGGGAGGGTTGGTTAGGCACGGACCGGGCGTGTTTCATGGGTGAAGGGGGTTCCTCTTGAACTTCAAGTGTTGCGATATGATCCCGCACAGGCGCGAATCTTTCACCCAAAGACGTAGGGACATGAAAAACGGCTGGTGTTGCGTTGGACTTGCGGTGCAGGACAGCGTTTTTTATTCGTAGATAAGCCACCGTCGCAAAATCGCTATCGGAGTGGATCACGGTTTCCACCTCTGTTCTACAGAAAGTTAAGATACCAGGCCTTGAATGCAAATTCGGGACATACAATACGATGCGATGCTTGAACAGCGGACAGTCCAAGGTTAATGTTTCGTATTCACCACCTTCGCCGCATATATGTGCCCCGTAAAGATTATTCTGGTCAGGTTTATCTGATGTTCGAATAAAACACATCAGGGCACGTACCAGCTTGATGAAAGTGGGCTCCATTTGTGCAAGGGTGTTACCCAAGTGCTTGACCGTGAGCCCGATGCCCGCAACCTTGATCAGAATGGCCTCCATTCCCGCTGCGATCATTTCTGTCATTAATTCGCCCTGGTCTCTTTGCCACAGATAACACAGCGGTGTGAGAGACAGACGGCGGCATCTAAGCTGGGTTTAAGATCTATCGAGCGCGCCAATGAGGTCGCTGCTCACACATGCTCAACGCGAACCCGCTGATAGTTGGAAAGGATTGCACCCACGGAGACCCCCTCAATATCTGGGTGATGGGACTAGTAGATTAAGCTGGAGTTTCACGCAGTTTTCAAATCAAGAGTTACTTTAACGGTCGATAATAGAGCGTGGAGGTCCTCCGTCTCGTCTCCAGCTATTCCGCTTGCAGCGTTGCGAGCACCGTACTCGGAGCCTTGTTCCAGAGCATGACCAGATATGACCCTTCGATATAAAGGAACCTCGAGAGCGCGTGCGACAAGTTCTATCGCGTCTTGCCCAACCGTTTGGTACATATACGAATCGAGCTCCTCTGGTTACGATTCAGGTCAATGAAACCGGACATTGCTGCCGAACCTTTGCCAGACTCTGGCCCTAGAGAAGCTGCCGATACGAGTTCGTGGCCATTCCGTTCGCAGTGCAGGAGGTTGTAGCAGCTGTCCTTGCCTCCGCTGAGCAGCGCGACGTACTTCATCAAGAGATAAATTTAAGCATGTGACCGAGAACGCTTTGACTCGAACCTCGACTCATTCACTGTAGAGCCCTTGCGTACGCTCAACTCCATTTCGCGATGCCCACAGTAGCGGTCGACAAGGCGGATTTGTGGGAGAGACTAGGCCAAGAATACTGTGACTAAATTTTCCTGTACCATCTCAGATGGTCTCTGATCGCATTGTGCAGCTTCAGAGGATTTCGATCACCTCTGCTTCGAGTACGGCCTGGAATTGGATGAAGATGTGTGTATTTTGGGTTCAATTTGACCGAGTCTTCATCGTTGTTATGTAGACCACCGCTGAAGTCGAGGAAGCGATCAAGAAAGGCCTCCCCGCTGAACGTCCTGTCGGTTTTTCGTTTCCACTTGAAATTCCTGGCTCACAGATCGCTCTGCCAGCAACTGAAAATAGAGATTCCTGCCAATAGGTAGGATCGGTGTTTTATGGCCATTCGATCCTCAACCGCTGCTCAGATATGATCTTCTATGCATCGAAGGCATCTCACGCGCTCTCCGTGTTTTCCTTGGCAAGGCGGAAGCGCCACGATATAAGATTGTGATGCCCGCAGGAGGAGAGGCCGGCCTTTTGAACGTTACCTGCAGTCCGGAGGTTTGACGCGTCACATCCCATTGACTGAACCAACTGAACTGGCTCCAGACGAAAAAAATCCGACCATACTTTGCATGTGCTATCCTGCGCAATGTCAAGTTCACCGAACGGTCATATGCGTCTTTCATAGATCTGCAAGACAAGCTGCACCAGAATATCTGCAGACGGCGGCAGCTGGTCGCAATTGGAACGCATGACTTAGATACGTTACAGCCGCCGTTCCGGTATGAAGCTAGAGCCCCAAAAGACATCAAGTTCATCCCATTGGGTAAAAACAAAGCCTACACGGCGGAGGAGCTTATGACGGTTTACGAAGTAAGCTATGCCATTTTCCAGTTGTAGTTTTCTTTTGATTCCTCTTCAGTCGGAAAAACACTTGTCAAAATTCCTTCCAATTATCCGGGACTCGCCTGTCTACCCCATCATTTACGATGCGAAGGACCAAGTGCTTTCGATGCCCCCAATCATCAACTCGGACCACAGCAAGATCACCCTGAACACCCGAAATATCTTCATCGATGTCACCGCAACCGATCAAACAAAACTTGATATCGTGGTGAATATTGTGGCGACCATGTTCTCCGAGTATTGTGCGGAACCTTACACGTGAGGCATTCGTACTTCCAAATGAAACCATCTCTGAGTTTCGCGCAGAATTGAACCTGTGAAAGTCATCCAGTCCGATGGCCAGTCCCGAATCACTCCTGATATCTCTGGACGCCATACCACTGCCCACGCTTCCTACGTCAATTCTTGCACCGGCCTCAAACTGTCGGCTCCCGAGGTCTCGAAACTCCTCCGACAGATGTCTCTGTACACCTCAGTCTCACCTTCAAACGCGGACGAGATCCTGGTGGAGATACCCGCAACTAGACCAGACATTCTGCACGAATGCGACATCATGGAGGACGCAGCCATCGCGTACGGATTCAACAATCTGCCGCTTTCGTTCCCTCCCACTACAACAGTTGGCCAACCCTCTGCAATCAGTCTACTTAGCGACGTCGTACGCAGAGAATGGGCACTGGCAGGATGGGTTGAGGTCCTTCCTTTGATTCTAGTGCGTCCAACGCATTTTTTTTGCTGAGCGACGTTAATCCCGCATCTGCAGTGTTCTCATGAGGAGAACTTTGAATGGCTCAACCACGTTGACGACGGCAAGACAGTCGTCAAAATCGCTAATCCGAAGACGCTCGAGTTCCAAGTCGTGCGCACCACGCTCATTCCTGGGCTCCTCAAAACCGTTCGAGAGAACCGCTCGCACGCACTCCCTATCAAGATCTTTGAGACGAGTGACGTTGTCGTCAAAGATTCCAAACGGGAACGGCAAACTCGAAACATCAGACACGCCGCAGCCGTCTGGTGCAACAAGACTGCCGGGTTCGAGGTTGTACATGGCATGCTAGACCGTGCCATGAAAATGCTCGACGTGCCGAGAATTTCTGTCCACGACCACAAGGCGAAGACGGGATATTACATCAAGGAGACGAGTGGTAGGCGATTGCATTCAATGCACTTGCTGCATTCTGAACCGTTCTAGATTCCATGTTCTTCCCTGGGCGTGCGGCAAACATATATTATCGTGCACCTCCAGCGAAGCAGAGCGCTCTGTCATCCGTCAAACACAATCTCGAGTCGGCGTTGCATCTGGAGCAACTTGGAGACATGAAACTCGGAACTTTGGGGATATTACATCCCACGGTGCTCGAGAAATTTGACATCGGGTACCCGTGCTCGAGTCTCGAGTTCACGCTGGAGCCATTCAAGAAACAGACGCAGAAGATTTGGACCAACGAAGAGTGAAAGCCGCAGTTGTATTACTTGTAGAATAAATATATCCGTCGCAGAATTTACTTCTTTGCGGGCTCTTCCTCTGACCCACCAGATAGCACTGTCCGAGACATGAGTGGTTGGGTGAAGTGGAGTTGCTGTGAACTCACTGAGAGCAAGAAGTATGGCCGCTAAATACATCTAGGACAAGACAGCTTGGTTGTAGCACTGTATTCACATGAAGTGGACTGCCTACCCAGTATTTTGCGAAGAAGGATTTTTCTGGGACCGGAACGACAGGGTCGCCTTCGGGAGTAAGTGGTGGGGGCACCCGCAACTCGGGTCTGAAAATATGAGATTTTGTGTGCTCGCCGAGAGGGGGACCTTACAATGGTGGAAGACGAGGCAACCTAATCTCAACGGTGGTGTTAAGGCTGGCAATATTGCTGGCGAAAGAAAGCAACGGCGTCGATGCCTTTAATTTCTTCGGGCATACGCCATTGTGCGGTGTCGGGGCGACAAAATAATCTAGAGCGTACGGCCGGCCCGAGTGTGTTGCATGCAGAATAAGCGTTTCGGTGGTGGCTTGATGGAGGTGACACTGTGCACAGAATGGTTCAGTCTAGGACGTTCAAGGCCGAGACTCGATTGGTTCACTATTTTGACCGCAGAGACAGCATCCCATTGGCCGGGCCTCGCGTCTCCGTCCAGCTCCAGAGCAACCTGGTACAACGCCCCCTTGACGGTCTGGAGTTTGTGCGCCAGTTGTGTCAGGTCCTGGGAGAGCGATGATGAAGGCTCGAACGAGGCATGGCCGCTGGCTGGAATAAGAATTGTGCCGCGAGCAGTGAAGGGAGATTCGGGCTGGTTGGGTTCGTAGACACGGTGGTATACGTTGAAAGATGAGTCTGCAGCCCACACGAGAGACACACTCGCGAATAAAAGCGCGAGCAACATCAAAGTCCAAAGCAGGAGCAAGATTACATCATCACTGTGCCATTGGTTGCTGTTGGCCTGGGGCCAATAGGACTCATTGCACCTCGACTTGGTCTGGACGCGTCGGAATACGTAGAATTGTCGAGACCATGGTAATCAATAATCAACGCGTCTCCACAAAAGACACAGCCCTTCCACTAAATTCCTGCCCACTTTCTCACCAATTCTCTCGTGTTCATCGCACACCGCCGATTCCAACTTTATGCATCTCATCGACAAACTCGACTCGCTTGCCAGGTTCTACCAGCAACAACTAGACTGGATCGACAGAACCACGCGAGTTGAGGTCAACACAGTCGAGACAGACTCCGATGACGACCAGTTCTCTGAAACCGAAGCACAGACAGCAGCTAGACTTACGTCGGCGGCACTGCGTCGTATGCACTGGCGCAGACAGATGAGATCCTTGGAGGCAAAGTTGAACGGCAAGGGTCCTAAACACCGACGAAAGTCCGCGTGTCAACCGTCGAGTTCGTCGAGACGGACCAAAGAAGAGATAGAGTCACAATACATCCTGAGCGCGTTTGGGCAGATCATCGGGGCACGGATGGAGAGCTGCCGCCGAGTACAGAAGCTGGTCGCATGTAACAGCAGGTCGGTGACAAACACAAGGTATGATCCACACCAAATCCCCAAAGTCAAACAGGAATTTGACCTTCTTTCACGTAGAAGCCCGGACCAGCCTGGAGTTGAGGACGATAGTGAGATGACCTAGTCGTCGTAAATTCCAGCAAGGAGCCCTCAGTTCTATACTTTTATCTGTAGCGTCTTGAACCAGTTTCGAAAACACACGTTCAGCGGGGCAATATATTGGTGAACATAAAGTACAAATCAGTCATTGGTTCAGTTTGCGGCAGAACCTGGACGAGATCCGTCAGCCGGCGGCGAGAAAAGTCTGAAAAATATACCGACGTTGTCCAAACCAGTATTATTTATTCCCTTTGTGTTGTTCCTTCTGTTCTGCCTCCCAGTCCCCTCGTTCTTGCTGCTCGAAAGCATCGAGTATGGCATTCCCTTCCTCTATATCACCTGGCTCTGTTTCACAGCTCAGCTCAGCTCAACTAAAGCAAGGCAAATGATTGCAGCATACCCATCTTCAAGCCGAACGAGTGCTGAAAGTTAACCCTGCCTCCGTAGCTTTTGATAATCTGATTTCTGGTCGTGGGCCCTGTCTTTGTTTCAGACCTATGACCAGATTTCGACGATTGGGTTTTGGAGGACATGAAAGCAGGAGATTGGTTTTGGATTACGTCTTGTCTTGCTGCTAGTGGTGGGCTCTCTCATCACAGATCCGGGTCCAGTTGGGGAACATGGTTGAACACAACTGGTATTGTTCTCGAATTCAATCCGGGGATTGGCGCTGAATGCTATAATTATTGTTACTCTCTACAGAAAGTTCGAAACAGCTGCAGAACGATGAAAAATATTTGATCAACATCTGCGCAGCGCATGTTGACCAGAGAGCCCCAGGACTAAGTACGCAAAACCTGCTTCAAGGCTTACATTCAAACGGATTTGGTGGTGTGAGAAGGAAGCTGAAGTAGAACGGTGGCGAGAAGATACTGCACAACAAGGCCACATATAGGCTTGCTTACTACACTCCACTCCCTCATTCTTATCTCTCTCTTGCTTGTTCATTTCGACTCCTCCCCCTTGCCATGTCTGGCAGATACGCCCCTCTTCCTAATCCTAGGACCGACCGTGATGCCGACAATGAACTGGACGCTGCCTTCGATGACTCGGACGACGAAGGCGACGACTCCGAGTCCCGTCCCCTGAACCCCGCTCCCACATCTCCCACCCACACTTCTCGTCCTTCCATAGCTCATGTTCCCGGAACCTACGATTTCGAGAATGCGGACTACGACTATCCACCACCCGGATCACCGCCAGGCCCATCGACCAGAGCTCTGCCGAACGGTACGCAGATTTCGGTTCTTTCCATGCCACAAATACCCAATCATCCCATCGTTTCACAGAGTTCGGAAACTCAAATGGTCTGATCCCGTCGTTCGCTGTGGATTCAGCCCCTGGTCCACGTCAGGGCTGGTTTAATCGCACGGCGTCGGCTATTCTGCCCTCTCACTACGTTCAGCGCCTGGGTTTTGGATCGAGGCACCAAGTTATTGGCAATAACAACGACGGTGTGTTCGCCAACGTCACTGCGAAGCCTACTCCACCCGTCCGCGTTCAAGATGGTAATGATCACTTAACAGTCTCTACTCTTTTTTAACATTCTGTACTCGATAGGAGATAGCTCGTACCTTGTTCCCGAGGACACCCGTGCCGAACCGCCCCCTTCTTACGCCTCTGCGCAAGCTGATGCTGTTCCGCAGTATTGGGAGACCACGGTTCACGCAGTGAGTGACATCGTGCACGACTTAACTTGTTCTCATATGTTGCCAGCCCTTTGCCCCGGGTGTTGCGGGTGAAATGATCATAGATTCTCTTCCCAGCGGATCTTTGTTCAGCTTCCTTTGGAACATGTTAATCTCCATCAGTTTTTCACTCATTGGATTCCTTTTAACCTAGTGGGTCCAACACACTTCTGTTCGGGTTCCCATCTCACCGACATTGCAGCGTCTTACACACCACTCATGCCGCCCGTCTGGGATCGCGCGCGGGTTTGGGTATCACTTTAATTCAATATGGTTCGCACAATCAGAATTTTCGTTCGGCTCTTTTCGCTGACTTTCTTTAGGATTTGCGCTCCGGACCCGGGAGAATGCAGATGAAGACCCTACCAGTTCATGGAGCGGCGCGTGGACCGGCTCTAAGCCAACGTTTGCGACTGCAGCCGAGGCGACAGCCTATTATAATGGAACTGCGGACGGGCTGCCCCCGACACCCACCACTCTTACACAAGAACAGGCGAATCAGATAGTAGCAGATGCCACTACCGAGGTACGATTTGAATTCATACTGGGTCGACAAAATCTCAATTGTTTTCCAGTGGCTTTCCTTCTTCCTGATGACCATCGGTCAGTTTTTTGAGACTCTGCTTGAAAATTGTTACTGATCCTGCCATATAGGTTGGTTCATTCTCCTGACCTCGGTCCTCGGTTTTTGGCGTGTCAAGCGCTGGGAGCGCGGTGTTTTGGCCTCCCAGAGAGAAAATCCTGGCGCTCAGCCCCCACCCCCGTCGAGCGGCCCGTTCATGACCCAGTTCGAAAGAAGCTTCAGTCTCCGTGGCATGACCCGCTCCGACCTTTTTCGCCAAGGTTTGGGTTTCGGTGCACGTCAGGACGACACAGCGGAGGCTTCGGCTGACCCAGCGGAGACCGAATTTATGATCCCTGCCGATGCTGATCCCGAACGCGCGCGACAGATGCAAGAAGCTATCCAGAACGAGCGCCGGTTGCACGCAGAACTCCGAGCAGCTGGACTCATTTAATACCCGGGACACTAACTTTACTGTAAATTTATTCGTGTCCTCGATCATTCGAGGACGCCTTTGTATCGTTGAGTGTGAAACATGTCGTTTCATTGAACTGCCCAGATATTTGCTAGAACCCAGAGCCCCACTATCCCATCATACTTAACTCCCCACCTGCTTCAGTCTTCAGCTGGAGCTGGCCTAATCATGTCTTAGTTCCCAGGTCCAACTCTCGGATGTTTCTGCACCAAAAGCCACCAGTCGCGCCGCCTTGAATTGTGTACTCCTGCGTCTGCAGCTCCCCAAAGCCCGAGGCGACAACGCTTTGAGCTCTTTCGTCGCATGTGCCAGCTGGGGCACGTCGCTTTGGTGGCTCGTTTCCCGTAGCGACTATACAGAGCGCACGGACCATCTCCAGATCGGGTGGTTACCCGATCTGTTCCGGATGGCATCTGTGATTTCTAAGCTTACAAGAGCAATGGTCGGCCTATGCTATTTATTCTCTATAATATCACGCCGTGTCGTTGCACACTGGCTCTTTTCGTGTCCCTGCACACCTATCATCCTCGAACTATACATCGGATTGTATTTATTCAGGGCTGCTCGCTCCCTGCTGCTATTGTAGTGCCACCATGCACTTGCTATTCATGAACACAAGCCGTGTCCTCGCACATGCGCTGGACTCGTTCAGAGATACCACTTGTCGTGAACTAGCCTATCACGACACTCTGTGCCGGGCATAAACAGTATCTCATGCCATTGCCATGCCTCGCGCTCTGTTGTGCACGAACTTCTCATACTATATATCCATTCACTATTCAATTTGTTATTCTCTCTTCCCTTGTATGGTGAGTCTTCTTACTTGTTACTAATTTTTATGCACCAGGTGCTACATTTGATGTCCACGCTCTCAGCTGCCTATTTTCCTTCTTGCCGGTTGCTTGAATCCGAGCATTCTCTATCGAATATAGAGCTGTGATGTGCCCTCGTGCACCTGCTATCGTCCATCACGTGAAGTCGTGCCCAGCGCAATGGCATATAATTTTCTGGCTGCTTCCATATCTCTGAGGCCTTGATCACGACCAATAGTGTTTTGCACTGGCGCGGTCATCATAGTGCCTGCTCCTTCAAAAGTCGGGTGACCAAGCTCGTTTCTCTGCTCTTACATTTGTTTGAGGACTCTTTGTGCAAGGCTCAACCTGTCAGCACTGGTGGATGGCGGGGATTTATGTCTGGGAGGAGAGAACTCGTACCAGGCCCCACTGGGTTCTATCCGTCTGTCCTGCCATGTCAAAGGCCAGCCAGGTGCGATTTGTGGAGTCAGTGTGCAGTGAGGATCTCGACCAGTGTAGTAGCGAGCAAGGTGATTGGTTGTCTGGCACCACACAGGAAGGCCAGTGCACTTTCTGGCTGCTGCTTATTTGCCTGAGATCTACAACCTCGAGAGGGGTAAGCTCGTCGAGGGTAACTGAGCAGTGGCGTAGCACAGTATATTATAGAGGCCGATGTACTGTTAGCTACAACTTGACATGTTCCAGAAAATGGGACCACGTCAAGCTAATATATTATCCTGAGTCTTATCCTGTCCATTCACTCATCAACTATCTCATCAATACTTCCTCTGATTAGAACCAAACGGGGCGGTTTCTTTTGACATCATTATTAGCTAGTGGGGATTCCTCACAAATACTTTATCCACGTCCGAGAAGAGATTTATAGGCTGTAGTCTAGCTACACAGCAGATTCTTCGGGTTGATAAAGTCTCCTGTTCAAAGGCTACCCCCTCCGTCCCCACAATATTTGGCACTGCATGCGGCTTGCTGTCGGATCGCTCTGGTGCTGCAAACTGCTTGACTAAAGTTGAGCGTGATTTCGATGAGTTTAAAAGCGGCTTATTTTTCAAGTTTGTCATGAAGCATTGAAGTTTGGGCGACCGTTTCAATGAAGTGCGACGCCACACCAGAAAAATTCAGTGGCGCCAAGGGCTGGGCTCTACAGTATATTGCCGTTTTTTTTTGGTGCGCCACAGCTCCAGACCTACATAAGTGAAACGAGGTGAAACGGGATGGTCAGGTACATACGCTGCGCGCGTTCAAGTTTACGGCTTTCCGTTTGAACTTTGCTTTTCATTGCAATTTTATCTACTGCACACAAGTACTACGCGGTGACTAGTCCGAATCGATCCAGGCAGTTACAGTATTCATTACCGTTGACCTGTGGTTTTGCTTTTAAATTTTGATGTTGCAAGTTTGAGAACTTGGGGATCGGACGTATATGGGCACCCCACAGGGGTCCATCGGCGTGCCTGGCACTCGTTTTTACGGATCCGTAAACTTACCGGGTGGTTTCCCTGACTCCGCTCCTATCCGACGACGCGGATTATGTGAAACATTGAACTTTGTGCAAAAAAAAAAAACCTTCAAGTATCGACCGCATCACTCTCATCAGATATCCCATCAATGGCCCTGGTCGGATGTATCCTGGTCTTAAATAGCCGAGCTTAGCCGTCTGAGCCGTCGCTTGCCCAGTTGGTTCGTCCTTTACTTGCCATTATGCCACCGAGGTGCTTTCACTCTGAATATCCGTTGCAAGTAAATCACTGTTGGCTGCGACCCACCACCGTTAGTCATAGCAATTGGGACAGCGAAGACCTCGCCCCAAATCTATAGTCATCATCTAGATTCTAGTTTATTATTCAGAATCGCAATTGCTTGTGAATCGAGAGCTGGAGCCTGGTTGCTATTGGAGTTTTGGTGGAGTTCTTTGGAGTGTCGCCCCACGTATATCTTCCTGATCCAAATACACCCTCGTAACTGGGGCGGATGATGTCTACATTGCTATTACTGACCAAATTTTACTTGCATGCAGCCAACCCACCAGTCTCAGATTTCGACAAGGCCTACGTTACGTAAGAATCTCGCATCTTAAGCCCGGTCGCGTTGGGTCGCGTCCAAACTTCTAGAAAAGGCTAGACGACGGGGTGAAACGTTATAACTAACGTTATCAGGGCCTGGAATTGCCGAGGAAGCAGGTGGCGGTACATCTCGATCGCGACCGGACCCCGAGCTGAACGGAAATTCAACCGCGGATTAGAAAAAATGGCTAGGGACGTGAAAAAATTGAGACTGACGATAAAGAGATCCCCATGCCTGTGCTGTATATATTTTGAGATACAGCTATAAATACGTGGTAAAGACAAAGAAAACATTCTAAAACCACTTTGGAGATGATGAAATGATAGCCGAATGTGACCTTCCAAGCTCGTTCCGAACCTCGCAATTACCGGTATAAAAACAGCAATGGTTGCTGAGAATATTCCCATTTTTTTCTTCCTCAATGTCTGGGGTAGGTCCTTCATCCCCGACCACGGCCTCTGGTGCCCATCGTCGCAGGAAAACATTATGCACAGAGGACGGTCGCGAGATTGTCCCGCCCCAATTGCCTTTCTTCCCTCCGTCTAGCTCCCCACCCTCGCGTCGTTCGCCCCGACCTCCTGCGGGGCCCATAAGCATTGATGTTCAGTTGGCAGACGCTGGCCAAAAAATACGCCCCTTGCCCAGAATCCCCATTCCCCCAACTCCGAGATCTGCACCGCCAGTTCCGCACCAGCAGCTTTCGCGGAGTGCTTCAATGCGTCCTCTTCCCTGCCTGCCGGAATCAGGCGCACTTGCTATCTCCGTAACTCCAGCTACTCCACTTCCTCCCCCAACGCCTACTTTCGAGTCCACCACGCACTTGTCTCCCCCGCGCATTCGGCCGCCCCCCCGATTCACGTCCCTCTCCCTCAAAGTGCAGACATCCCCCGACGCACTTAAACCCCACGCTTTCGAATCACTCTCGGGTCCTCCCACACCTACGCTGCCACAGCCGCCCTCGCCGCGGACAGCAGAACGTAGGCGCATCTCCAAGCTTCGCCGCCACCTCGGCGAGTCCGTCCAGATACTCCTTGATCGTCCAGACGAGCTCGATGTCCTGGCCGAGTTGCGGCACGGTGTGAACAATGATGTCTATTCCGCTGTTACGGTCGAGAAGGTGCTCGACTTTGACGGCACTGACAGTGACACATCCAGCGAAGACGACGCGAATGATACAGTGGATTATTCCTGGGATATGACTCGTGACCGAGCCTCGTCCAACCGAGTCTCTCAGAAATGGATCCGAGAGCGCGGCAACGGCAAGCAACGGTGGACTGAACACAATTTCTCAAAGATTCTACAGGATCTGCGAGCGTTGTAGCTGTTTTTCTTTCCTCTTTCTCATTTTCGCCACGACCTTCAGCGCTACACACTCATTCAATCTATAATTTATTCAGAACCCTCCGAGGCACTATTGTATTTTAGCTGTTATTTTATTAGCGGTGCCCTGTATTACTTGCTCCTTTCAATGTACCTTCTTTTTCACGGGGCCGCCTGGATTTTGATAATTGTATCTTTCGGTGCTCCCTGTTGGATCTCGAGTTAAAAAGTACTTCAGCTATTACTATCAGACTTCGGTTACTAGCATAGCCAATCTGTCGCCAAAGGCAACAGTTGTTTTCTGACCGCTTGAAGACATGTGCATATGTTGTGTTGCTTTCCACCTTTAGCCTCAAAACACAATTAGACCATTCATTCTTGTCCATTCTGGTGCTAACCTTAAGTTACAAGACAACGACATCTACATACAGTAATGGTACATCAATAAGATCCAGTTTCGACTCCAGACCCTCACGCCACAGCGCAAGCTAGAAATTCAAGTTAGCATGATCCCGTTTTGTTCCGGGGGAGAAAAATGGCGCCTACCAAGGCGAGATGTCCCCCAACGACGGGGACAGGCCTGGAAACCAACCATTGCACCGCTAACGGTGTCATATAGATCTCTGAATGGTACTACGGTCAAGTTCCGTCAGACAGAGTTTTACGACAACCTGTGGAACGTACCGTCCGAAATACATTTCTTAACTGCGCCAATTAGCGTATCGCGGACAGCGGTGGTGGTAACGATGGCAGCGGTCCAGATTTGCCAATCTATGAGCATGGGCAGGTCGTAATAACGCTGGGCTCCACTGAAGACGGAGGGATCAACGACGAACCAGTTTTGGTGTAAGTGTGTCTGCCCGTAAATGTTAATATCACGGTGCGGGCATGCAAGTGAAGAGCTAGCTTACCTCGTGTTGAGGGGCACGCCAAACGCATCTACAGTGAAGATTCAAATTCAGCTCACGCAGGTTCAAGACAAGGTGCTTACTGGCATGGCTTGCGTACCATCTGATAAATTTAATCGTCAGTCGATTCGAATCGGGGTGGCGACGGAAGCTCAAACATTGGGTGTGGTCGCTATTATCGGTAAAGACTGATGGGCTAGACAACTGAACCTGATGGGAGAGGATAGATCCCGTTGGTCGAGTTCCAGTTGACAGCCAAGCCATTATCTCCAGAGATCCCTTGGCACTGATATCATTGTATACCTGGACGGTGTGGGATTTGCCATCGGTCGCGGCTGCAAAACGAAGGAATCAGTTGTAAGCTTTACTGAAATAGTTGTTTCGCTTCCTGAGATTGCCATGTACGAGAAGGGAATTGGCTGTTTGACGCTTCAACTCAAAAATGTAGACTTACCTCTACGGGACTGAGGAATGTGACGGTGATATCAACAGGCCCAGCGGACAGAACGAATCGATGTGAACTGAAATAAAATATTAGTCCCAGAACACACAACGTTGACATAAATGTACCGTAGACTTCTTTTGAGTAGCCTTGGTAAAGGTGGTCCTGGACACAGCCGAGGCTCCCAAGAACACGTAGTTAGTTCCATCAACTTTGACGAGACCAGCCCATCCCAAAGTCTACATGAAACATTCAGTTTTCAATGTTGCAGTCGTAGAATTGAAAAGGACTCAAACCGATCCCGTTCAGAAAGTGGGCCACACATCATTCAGGGCGGCACCAGCACCTTGAGGAAGCCTACGAGCAAAAAGTCAAAAAATAGCCGTAGATTTCAAGACAGCAAAATGCACCATGCGCTGAGATACGGAGTACGAACAGCGAGCGGAATAGACGCCGGGTTAAAAGGGGTAGCTGTTCATGTTATGGCCTGTACCGCTGTAGCAAGGAAAAGCGCGGATGCGTAAGTCCACGAGCGCATGATTGTACGTCTCTGTGGATGTTGTGGGTAGGGACTTGAAGAGACGGCCTTCAAGTTATACAAATGCCAGTGGACGAAGATTTTAAATTTCGATGCTTCGTCGAAAAGATTTAGCAAGCTGGACATGCTGGTGTGCGATGGAACTTTAGGAGCGATGTCGAAGTGTGTGTGGGATGGTAAGATTGTGGGCGTTTTTCATACTGCTGCCCTTTCAATGCCCTTTGGGTCTCTAGTACTTACTACGTGATCTGAACGA
Organism: Mycena leptocephala; assembly: GCA_029378395.1. Classification (NCBI taxonomy): domain Eukaryota; kingdom Fungi; phylum Basidiomycota; class Agaricomycetes; order Agaricales; family Mycenaceae; genus Mycena; species Mycena leptocephala. Next base: position 373 of record JARJLF010002783.1, on the reverse strand, counting down.
CTATCTTCAGATTTCACGCCCGGTAGACTAGAGAGGCTGAAACGAGCCTACCCCTTTTCGGCTGCTGCGTGACCCTGATGGGCCTGATGTGACCGTGACTGAATATCTGGTTTTCTATTACTAAGAATTTCTATGGTCGTGAATCGTTGGCCTAGAACGTACGATGGCAGTGCTGTAGCCCCTATATCTTTTCACCGTACACTGTCGCTGGGCTCAACAAAATTCCCAGCCTTCAATGTGGCACGCCTGGCTATCGCCCGAGGCCCCTACACCCGCATATATCACCTCGCGACTTGCCCAGGACGACCCTCACAGATGCGCACATCCCCTGTATTGTCTGGGGTGAGGAGGCGCTTCGTTGGATCCACGGCGT